>JACXSJ010000559.1:90590-232628 GCA_014851325.1 Pentalonia nigronervosa | reverse complement strand
TTTTCCGGTAAACTTTTTTTTTGTGAAAGATAGAAAAACTTATGGGAAATCTTATGTTAAATTTTCAAATTATAGGTTTAAACAGAAAATGTTTTATACATTTCTAAATCAAAAAAATTACAAATTTTCATAATTTTGTCGAAATTCTATATTTAGAACTTCTTAAAAACCATTGTGGATTGACGCTCAGCTTTTTTTTAATTTTCATTAACAACAAGTTTTAGGAAACCTTTTATTACATTTTTAAGTATTTTGACCAAGTTGGGTTACAAATAGTTACAAATTAAAAAAATAAGGTTACAATAATTTTGGAAAAGGTTTTATTGAGTGGGGAGGGGGGGGGCTAACTTCACACACCTAATGAAGCCGAGTTATTCAGCTAGTAGGTTATAATTTAGAAATGAAAGTACAGGTGAAATAGGGTTAGTAATATCAGTATTCGATTATATATGTCATGAAAACTATAACAAGAAAGACACAGTAAGACTTTGCATATATCATAAACTTATAATATTAATTTAAAAAAAGCATAATAACTTTTACTTGATAACACATATATACACAATTATTGCAATATATGCAATATTCATCTGGTCATCGCACGTACGCTTGGACCGTGGGAACACAACGATCTAACAGAGATTATAGCTTAAGAGTGATGGGAAAAATCTATATAAGATGGGCTGAGACGTGATTTAGCAGAGCTAGGACGAGCACTTTTAGGCTAGTTAACTTTTGAAATTATTATATGGATTTTAATCATTTTGAATTAAACAATGTTTTTAAACTTTGAAAATTATCGAATAAAATCGTATATTTCTAGATATTTTGAGATATTAAGTAGATCTGAATTTTTAGAACAAAGAATAATTACACAGTTTAAATGAATACACTTATAAATTTAGTGATATTAAATGAACACTTTAAAATATTTCTGCTTTACAACATTTATTTACGATTTCAAGTCATTCTTTTTACTAATGGTAGTCTGCACGCGAGGTCTGCTACACAAGTCTGAAATACCCTGTCTTGTCTCAAATAAGAATAACCTTAGGCAGGAAAATGAGAGTGACTTGCACATTAATACGTGTGTTTTTTGATTTAAATTGTTTAAGTTCGTACACACACCGACTTCATTAAGTTATTCGTGTCATTGTGTCATTGTCTATTGATACGTACGACCTTAAACAATGATAATTGAATTATAATAGTGTTCAATACTTAGCGTTTATTTAAAGTCTTTTAAACATTTTATGTTCAGAGTGTTACTTAGCTAACATGCTTATTAAGTTTGTTTGGTCATGATTGGACGCAAAATAATAGGTACACCCAGACAAGAAAAACTCCTAACGGGCTACGAAAGACATCTCAATGGAATTCCATTTTGGGAATACCATATAATCATTTTTAAGCAGTTATGAAGATTTGAGAAATTTAAACTAGTTCTATAGGACTACCCAAGGGAATTTCGTAATGTGAATTTAATGGTATAGTTCATAAGTAGTCATATAGAGTTGAGAAACACCAACTGAGTTCTATAGGACTTTCTACAGATGAGTTTAATCGGTCTTGACTTGTTGTTGATCTTTGCCACTTCTTTAGTGAATTTCTCAACTTACAGATTCAAGGATTTGGATTTCGGTGTATAACAAGTGGTGTATAATTATTGTACTTTGTATAATACTGATTAAATCAAGTCTAGAGGTTAGGATGTTAGGTATAAAAATTTAATCATTTTTATCGAAAATTGTAACAATCCATTACAAGCAAACAAAAAAATTAAAATATTACTGTTAATTATATAATATTAAAGCTACTAAAAACGTAGATATTACATTGTTACTCGTTGTTGATTTATTAGGAAAATATTATAATTTTAAAATTGTGAGAGGATTCCAAATTACGCACTTTACATTAGCTTTTAAAGCTATTCAAGAGCCGCAGATGGTAATCAAGTCCACCAATACAGCCGTACAAGTAAATTAGGTACCTAAACGTAATAATATATAATATATTCCAATAAATTAACACCTTGTTTTTGTTTTTATACTTTTAAGCAGTATAAGAGATTTATCAATTTAGATTAATCAAAAAACTTGAATATTTAGAAGAAATGCACTATTATTAATCTTTTCGGTATGTAAACCATAATTTATTCGTTTACGCAGTTTTTTTTTATAATTTCTGTTAACTCCCATTCGTTTCTAAGGAATGGGAAATTCCTAAGAATACAGCGGAAATTCCCATTCCTTGTCCAAAATACAATCATTAGCTATAATGACAATGTAAAATATATTAATTAATAGGTACATATTACTATAATATTGTATACTATATAGCATGGAATTGTATCTACTATGTAGTTTGTTAATATTGACATATGTCAATTTAATCTGTGAAATCAATGCAATATAATATAATATTAATTAATAAATAATAAAACTTTCAAATTTAACATTTTATTTAAAAACATCTGCACTTACCAATACAAAATCAATTTCTATTCTTAAAGTATATAATAGGTAGGTAGTTAATAAAATCTCAAGCAGCTAATTGCTTCACTGATATGTGATAATAGCTTACATGAAATTTTTGTACAATAATTTAATTAAGTATTTCACATTTCTATGATAACTAATCAACATTTTTATTAGTATAGACTTTTAACAATATAGATGTCAACATTTAAAAATCATACTGGTATTTTATCAATCATACAAATTACAAAAGCATTTTTCTAATAGATACATAAATTATATTTTTAACAGTTAATAGGTGAAAAGAGTCAAGTTCAGCATATCTCACGGTTGAATGTAATATTGTATACATTTTAATATTTAATAAAATTCAATATTCATAATTATTTAATTTACGATCTCAGTCGTGGTTTTGTAACTGATAGTTGTATAACGTATAATATATATATATATATATTCAATAATCAAGAGATGTGCTGTTTTATTGCTTTCGTTCCATTACTACACACACCAAATACAAATTAAGCTTAAAATTAATATATTAATATAAATATTAAAAAAAAACAACATTTCAAATAAAGTTACAGAATACAATACAATCTCGCACTTAAGTTATATGATTTCTACATAAATATTTAGATAAGTATGTACGTATAAAATAAACACAGTTTTCTTATATGATAAGTATTGCATTATATATAGGTATGTCCTATATTGATGTAGGTAATTAGTGGATCGTGATTGTTAAACTATAAAAAGGGGGGAGGTGAGCTCATACAGTTTTAATGTGTTCAGTATTAAATAATAGACGTTATATTCATAATAATTATAATAATGTAAAATTAAAAAATAAATACATTTGGGTTCATTGTTGTTAGTTTGAATTTTGAAATTATTATTGATATCTTCAATAAAAAATTTAAATTTAAAATTATTTACATTTTACTATTAACTGTAAAAAATACATACAAAAAAATATTATATCGTATGACATTTTAATGATAGAAATTTTAACAGGTTCCGGATAAACTAAAATGTATTATTTGGATATTTTAAATAAAAAAAATATTTTGGTTATATTGGTTTTGAGTATTTGGATATTTACGAATTTGTGGGAGTATTATGGGATACCAATGAAATTGGGTGTAAACTCCAAATTTTAAGTGAATAGACCGATAGTTGGATGTTATAAATTGACTTAAATGTAGAAACGTAACAACTAACAGTGTATTTCTATAAAATTGGGCCAAACCGGTCTGATGTATCTATCTGACTCATAAAATGTTTTTTTTTATTTGTTTAGTGGTTGATTGATTTAACGTTTAATTTGCATGTCACTGCTTAAACTTTTGTTAAAAAGTGGGGAGTGATAGGGGATTTTTATATTTATTTATTTTTGGGGAAGGAAGAGGCACATGGTTACTTCCTAGATTAAATTTGATGGATATAAAAAATCATAATATTATATTATTAAATATTAAAAAATTAACATTATTGAATTTGTCAGAAAAGCATTATTATGAAATCAGATATCCTATCATATATGTCTTTTTCCCTACATTCATTATTCATATAATAATAATTTTGATAGTTGTAATTTTTTAACAAGCAATTGAAATAAATTTAATTTACTGATAATTTAAGCCGTATTGATTTTTTTTTTTAAAGTAGTTAAAAAATTAAAAATACGATATGATTTGGAAGAATAAAACAAGTAAAATACTTTTTATTATTACAATTATTTAATAGACAGGAATCATTTGAAGATTTACCCATTTTTAATTATAGATAATACAAATAAATGTATTAAATATATTTAAATAGATTGTAGTCCATAGATAATTTTTATTGTTCTTTAAAATTGTTTAATTTGTATTGCTATTTACTCATCGTTATAAATTATTAGTCAAGTTTTTTGAATCTATACAATCAAACCATTAAATAATAGTAAAAATTATTTTTAGTTAAAATTTTATATTAAATAAATGATTGATAAAAACACTTAATTATTTTAAATAGAAAGTTTTACATCTAATTGATAATAATAATTTCAACACAAAAATGATATATCTGAACCATTAAATTAATGTTGGTGTTTAAATTTAACATGGATATATCTTTTTAGAATACAAAAAGGTAATAATAATGGTTTAATATTTGAAATAAAAAATAACCTACGTCTATAAGTAGGTACTCGTACGTATACACAATTATAATAATATATTAAAATGGAATTTAATTATTCTAAAATGTCACATATTGTCAATATAGATATAAATATTTTAGTAAAATGTTTTATTCATTACTAAGTAATCAAGTATTGTTGATTACGATGGTAAAATTTATATACTTGTGTGAAATTATATGTATCTTATCAATACATAATTTAAACAATGATGTAAAATTTAGTTTAAAAATTAATGCTATTGACGATGCTTTATTAAACCACGTGAAGACGTTTGAATTATTTTTTGATCACATTTATGTTGTTATAAATAATGTTATTATTGATTAATAATAATATATTACTAGGTATTAAATTTAATTATTATCACCGTTTATATTCTATCAAAATATCAATATCAAATAAACCTAGAAAAATTAGTAGTTGTTTAAGCTATAAATATAAAATAAAACTGTCGCCTCGCGATCAATTTTGAGCTTAGATTTTGGAAATTACATTTTAAAAGTAATTGCATACGCATTATCATATGTGAATCATACATTTGTTTATCTAGTTAGTTATCTACAGTAAGTTTACTAACAAAACTATTATTGCCTTAATTAACATGATAATATTGATTAGAACTATTAGTAGGTAAGTATTTTATTTATCGTACATAGATTAACAATTTTTTTTTTGTACAAAAATTTAACTATATAACGAATAATCTACATTTTATTTTAAAATTATCTTATATTCTTAAACTTTATACATTATACATGAAACGAGAAAATGACATTGTTACAGACCAATGACAAAAGTATTTGGTTTGTGTCATTTTCTAATCCATTAATTAGTAATATATCTTCACAATTGATTCCGTACATAAGGTACGTAATCAATAATAATTAAAAAATATAATTAATAATTACAACTATAGGTTACATTACATAGTTAAATTCAAGGATGAGAACTAATATTTTCTGGCCCATTTACGAAAATTCTAGGCATAAAATTATACCTACTCCAAAATTGATTTATATAGTTATGCTTGTCCGGTAGTAATTGGTTACTTAATAAGGTATTATAAGAGTCAAATATAACATAGGATACAATCATTATTTTCAATTGATATGTGATTGTTCATTAACGAGTGTAAAGAAAAAAGGTAGAAGTAGTCTAAGCAAGAGGAATTCTAAAATTTTAAACTAATATTTTCACCTAGGTTGGTAAGTAAATATAAAACGATAATTTAGATATTATACACTATTTGAGAAAAATAAACTTCAACACTTTTCAAATTAATTTGTACTGCATTTTTGTATGTGATAATTAATAATATACTTCATTATAATATGATTATAGATATTATTATTAAATATTATTTATTTTTCATGTTACAGTCGTATACAGTTTTAGATACCTACCACGAAGAATTCATTTGTACCTACTCTTTTGTGATGGTCTTCTGTCCATTTTAAAATTTAATAAACCATGTGGATAATTATCTAGAACTGCACAAATAATAATAATTTTTTTTAAAAACATGCTTTTATTGAAAATGCCGAAAATCGAAATAAAATGTATAGTTTCAAAACATATACTTTTTGTTTATTTTTATAAATAAATGTTTACCTACGTAAACAATATATATTGACACATTCTATACCTATACACATTTCCTAGGTCAATATATGGAAACTCTGCGATACATACATTTTATATTTATTAAAGTTAAACAAGATAATAATATGGGAAACGGAATGGGAAAATTTAAAAAGGTCATAAAAAAAAAAATAACTGGTGATGACGTGATAGGTTTAGTTTACAATAGGTACTTCTGAATATTAAACGTAATAATAATAAAAATATTGTATTTATATAGATAAAGAATGAATTGCAGATAATATCCTTAAAAATTATAGACTCGTACCAGGTATTATATGGAATTGTGAATTTGAAATTGTTGTTACAGCTTGATTAAAATGATTATAATAGACTATAGTAATTTGACTATAGTAGATTATACAAGTAATAATATAATAATAATACAACCCATATTAATTTAACTTAATAATATAACATTTTATACTTAGTGTAGTAGTAGTAGCAGTGGTAGTGGTAGTAGTAGTAGTAGTAGTAGTAGTAGTAGTAGTAGTAGTAGTAGTAGTAGTAGTAGTAGTAGTAGTAGTAGTAGTAGTAGTAGTAGTAGTAGTAGTAGTAGTAATAGTAGTAATAATAATAGAAATAGTCGCTATATTTTGAATTATTTTTAAATACCTATAAGTAATGATTATTATTGTCTCATCCTTGAAACGTAAAATCGAAAAAATAATACATCGTAATCAATATATATTTGTATTGATGAATACACATACATATAACATAGCTATATAATAATACGGTATACCTAATGCTAGTAGTAAAACAGAGAGTAAATATAAAAATGCCAATTGAAAATCAATACGTTGTCGTAATGACATATCCATAAAGTTTAAACTGATTTTTCTCAACAATATCGTCATAATAAATTATTAGTGTTAGGATGTTTATGAATTTTACATATTTTTTCATTTAACCGTGCACATTGCATTCCAAATTATAAATCTGTTTGGTATGACACAGAAACGGTTACATTTAATAGTATTTTTAATTACAAATGTATTTTTGTATTTAATATTTATGTGATGTTGATTTTATTCTATAGATTGTTTTTTTGTAAAATTGTATACCTACATAATAGAAGTTATTTTTCTTACATTTTGGATATCAGAGTAAATATTTTTTTAAAAATTGCTTAAGCGTACCATATTTTTATAAGCATACACCTACAGTAACCCATTATAGGCAACAGGTGATAGACATAATATTATTGGTATCACAACTTACATGGACGTTCGACGTGTTTCATATGATATATTAAAAATGTATAGGTATCTATTGTATACTGAATAAATAAAAAATTATTTGACGGAATTTATAATGTCATATTTGAATGTTTTAATAATTTTTTTAGAGTTTTTTCATAAACATCTTAACCTTAGTCATAATAATAATATTAATAAAATATAACCGATTGGTAGGTACTTATTATAATAGGTAAGTACCTAATATGTACACCGTGAAGTATGGAAGAATGATGACAAAATAGTAATGGACGAAAAAAAAAACAATACAAATAAAATTCACACACGTCTAATATTAATATTAATATGATCCGATCGCACGCCAAGCAAATTATTGTAAATATTTAAGAACCAACTACAATCCCGTCGCAGGTAGTGGGTACCTATATAGTCACTGTCACAATTCTTGCAAACGATTTATGATGTGATCGACAGTTGATTTTTTTTCGAATATAATTCGATCGCCGCATAAATTACAATACCCATTACGATATAATTTATATATTATTATAAAATACGATATACAGTAAGTAATGAATATAACAAATACTTCTATCATACTCCATAAACAATATTTTATCGTAAATAAACGGTTAACGTTATTATAATATTATGTAAAGTATTACAATATGGTTCAGAACTAGTTGGCTGATTTAAATGTTCACGGTATGCGTATAACTCGTGCGGTTTATATTATGATGGTCGCAAGTGGTAGATACATATACATATTATTATGTATATATTATACATACCACGTGCGATTAACGCTACCAATGCAAACACGTCCGTTTCCGTACGTCGTCGTGAAATATAATAATATTTACACCGGCTACCTATAACCTACCTAAAATACTATTATGTACATTTACAATTACATAGTAATAATAATAATATAAAGTACCTAAATGATAACGTTATTGTACACTTATATACACAATACTATGTCGTAGGTATAATAATATTTGGGTGTATTATTATTGTTATTGTTTTCCGAGCAGTGCCGTATGGGAACGGCGGTGAGCGTACGGCAAGTGTACGCCTGACCGCCTCACACATACCATTCCTTGACGTCCTGTCTCTTCTTCGGCTTGTTGCTTACACCGACGATGCCGCCAACACCACTGCCACCACTGTGCGGCCTGAAGTTGTTGTGCGCGTACGTAGGTGACGATTGCGCCGATGACGGATAGTTGCCCGGCGACAGCAGGTTGGCCTGTTGTTGGTGATGGAGATGCTGTTGCTGTTGATGGCACAAGCCGCCCCTGTCCGAGCCCTGTTCGACGGCGCTGTAAGCTTTGGGCATTTCAATCTTGTACCTGCAATTAATACGAATTATTAAGGATAATTAATAACGGTTGTAATTAATAAAATATACGGAATAGTCATATAGATTGGTAATGATAATATGTGACTACCGTCCATCAGGTGACACGTCGGTAAGCCATTTAAAAATTCGAAATTCCACGTGCTAGCTGCCCGACGAAAGATTTGAAAATCGCGATATATGCAAATCCTACGAGTCCGGCGATTTCTATTCTGATTGTGCTGTTCCGTTGCCCTATACAACCGAAGCGGCGAAATACAAGCTGTTCTGTATTTCGAGGGACTTGACGGATTTAAGTGAGAGTATGCTAGAGCACTATTTATTTTCTCTCTTTGACCAACGCAAAACAATTCAAATTTGCGTTCAGCAGAACCATTGTTATTTCTATATTATACACTGTTGCACATTTATTAATGTAAAAGCCAATGTAATAAAACTTAGAAGTATTACGTAAGGCAGAAGTGTTATATTATGTAAATGGTACATTTGAGTATTGTGTTAAGTATTTCCTTTAACTATTTAAACGGGCACTATATACCATTGGTGATTGACTTATTAAAAAATAAATGTACAGACATATAAATCAATTTGTTTCTAACTTTGAATGGAAAATTGACTGAAAACGGGTATTATACGTTAAAATATATTATGTAGTTATTGACTTCGAAAAAGCTATTGATTCTGCTTGCTTAAACATTTGACCTGAAGTTATATTTTTAGGATGTTGATATCACTTAGCACAATCCTATATAGTGGAGACGAAAATAATATTTCTGTTGGGTGCAATTTACATTTTGTTTTCTTTCATTGGGTGGAATAGATTACGTTTTCCATTAATTATTTTTATATGGATAAGATGAAATGATAAATGTTTATATTTAAATACATTATATACTGGTAGACACAATTATTTACGTTGGCCTTTTTACAAAACTAGATATAAGCATTTCTTAATTGTAATATTTTTTTTGAAATTAAACAATAAACCCAGTATAATTAGTTACAAAAGATTGAACATATTGTAATTTAAGTATTGTTATACGTTTATAAGGGAAACTAATATACTGAGATGATACATTCCAATCTCGGGTGTAATAGTTCATATATAACACTATAGTATTATTATGAATATAGTTGTTAAGACAGTCGAAATACGCGACCCATTGTACTGTACGTTAGTGCCTTGTATCATTATATTTATTATTATTATTATTATTATTCATGATATTAAAATTTGTTTATTATTAATTTAACTTAAATGTATTTGGATTACTTTATTAATCTATTCCAATCAACAGGTTATGGGCCCAGTAGCCAGACAGTGAGGTGCTACGTTATATTTTTTAATAAACAATATTTATTTTATAGTTGAATTTTATTTACGTAGTAAGTATATAGATCGTGTAAAGAGCAGAAAATGTTTATTTTTGTTATTGCATTTATAGTGCACAGACAGTATATAGATAATTCATTATTATAGAAAACGAATCTATAAAAATTAACAAACTAACGGGTAATACAAATTGGGAAACATGAAAATTCCAAAAAAAGTGATAATGAGTGCAGCCGATATATTTGACGTTGTTTCCGGAAAATCGAAGAAACCTGTTCTTACAAAATTGGGTACAGCAACTGAAGATGATGCAAAAAAGATGTATGGTGTTTGTATAGAAACCGGGATGAGTTCAATAAATTTACACGTACTCAAAATTTGATTGAGTTGTTTATTGACGAAGAATTTTGTTTTACAAAAAAAAAAGAATACAAGGTGTTTGTTGGTCGCAATGACCGTATAGTACAAAAAAAGACACGGTAAATTAGTCGCAATGACCGCGAACAATAATGACGACAGTGGCGACGACGGCCGCTCCGGGTGACGCACTCGACAACGGCCGTACGGTATAATGGGCGCACTGACTGGGGACTGGAACTCAGCGAACGATTTTCGGACGATGCAATGCCAGATCACTGATTATTGCACCATGGTCTGATAGGTGAGACGCCGATTCAATGCCAGATCATTGACTATTGAACCATTGGCAGTCTCACAAACCGTTCACTGGGTTGTGTCGGGGAGAACTTCTTTCCTAGTCGCGTAAGTCTGCCCGGGTTGGGTCTTACTACGACGTCGGAAAGAAGTTGAATGTGTTTGGTGGTCAATCTGTCGGGCCTTTTATACCGGTCTTATCGGCGGTTGCAAGTCGGCGGTCTCGTGTTCTGTGACGAACTTTTGGTCAACTGGTGCCGTGTTCTGTGACAGAAACACGAAACCACCAAAGTGCAAAGCCGATAAAATGCAGGTATTCTTAACCGTAATATGCGATATGGTAATAATAATAATAATAATAACAATAACAATAAATAATTAAAAATGATAATTTAATATGGTGCGCTTATCGCATGCAGCGCAAACAGTGTTGATTTATCAATATTATTTTAAAAAAATATGACAATAGGACTCAAAAGTATATAGTCATGCCAGAGGACGAACAGCTACTACAGTACATAATGAATTGTGACACGGCTAAGGAGATGTGGGACAAGTTACTTAGCGTATACGAGCAGAAGTCGAACTCGAGTGCAAAGCTGATTCAACAAAAGTTCTACAGCAATGTTATGAATCCAGATGATGATATAGCAAATGGTAAGTCATATTTCGAAATTGAAAAATCTTAGTAGAAAATTAAAAAAATTAAGTTAACTAATATCTAACTCAATGTTTATGATCAAAATATTAATGATCTTGCCAAAAAACTACGAAAATTTCTACAACGCATGGGATTTGATACCAAATAAAGACTAAAAATTGTCTAATTAATTTTTTATTTAGACTCATAGTGAAAAAAGAAGGTAAATCAAGGGCATGATCTTTAGAGAGATATTGCAGGTATTAGTGTATTTTCAGCAAAGAAATCGTTTGGAGTATATAAAGAAAAACATACAAAAATTGGCAAATCTGAACATCAGCGGGACAATAATAAAAACCACGTAAGTGTAATTATTGCAACAAACCAGGGCATCAAAAGTGTGATTACCAGATTTTCTTAAAACAATAAAAGGAAAGGAATAAGAATGAATCAAACTCAGGAAATACATTGGTTGGAGTTCAATCAAAGGACATCGAAATCAGTAAATCAGAATAATGGTATGTGGATTCAAGTGCAAGTGATCACATGACTAGCCGAAAAGAATAGTTAAATAACTTAAGTTATTTGAAACTCAATTAACAGTATGCATCGGTGATGATAAATACATTATGGCTATTGGTAAAGTTATACATTTTCAAGCGAGAATCGGTAATAAATGGGTTAACAGTATTCTGTCCTTACATGCACATGGTCTTAAGGTGAATTTATTTTTATATAGAACACGCCTCGCTAAAGGTATAAAAATAACAGACAGTGACAACTATACATTTAAAAAGGACAATTGTATATTTTCTAATGGAATTCGTGAGAATAAAAGGTTAGGTGGAACAATGGTTTGGGTTTATGGAAAACAACACGGAAAGTCGTTTAGAATTTACATTGAGTAATACTAGAACCATAAGACCAGGTCAGATAATACACAGTTATGTATGTGGGTCCATGGAGGAAAACTCACTTGGAGGTAAATGGTACTTTGCTATATTCAAGGATAATTATTTTAATTACACGTATGTGTATTTTATGAGCTAAAAATCAAAAGTGATAAATAAATTTGAACTATTTTTAAATACAGTCAAATTCAGTTGAATATTTCAATAATTATTTTAAAAAGTGATTGTGGTCTAGAATATAAAAATACTGAAGCCAAAGCCATATTGGATAAATTTGGAATAAAACATGAGACGAGCGTACGATACACAATTCAGAAAAATGTTTTAGCGGAAAGGTCGATGAGAATAATTGTAGAAGTGGTTAGAACTATATTATACAGTAACAATTTTTCGAAGACATTTTTGGGAAAAACCAGTAAATATAGTTGTATATACAATAAATTATACTGGTAACACAAGTCAAGAAGAAAAAAACTCCGTATGATTTATGATTCGATAAAACACCAAATATAAATAATCTGAAAATATTCGGTAGTAAAATCTATGCACATATACCAAAACAAAAACGAAGAAAATGGGATCAAAAGGGAAGAAAAGGGATTTTTGTAGGTTATACAGAATATACGAAAATATATCGTGTATGGTTTAAAGAAAGAGAAGTTTCATTGAGCAGAAACTTAATATTTAAAAAAGATTCAACGAAGCCACCTACACAGTAAAAATTATAAATGAAAAAGGAGAAGCCAAAGTAAATTCAAAAACTGTAGCAGAAGACGAGGAAGTCAACAATGGAGAAGAAAAACGGTGATAAACGGATGCCAACACGAGTAGAAGAACAAAAAACATAACACGTAGGGATAGAAGAAAACTCAATAAAGATATAAAGATGTATTTTTTTCAGCATGTAATGATCCAGTTACATATGAAATAGTTATAATAGGTAACAATGCAAACAATTAAAAGGCATCAATAAACGACGAAAATTTCGTCATTGAACAAAAATAAAACATGGACTTTTATAGATTTGCCTTCAAATAAAAAAACCTAACAATAATGGATAGTTATACAAAACTAAGTACAAAGTGAACGGCAATATCGATCGCTATAAAGCAAGATTAGTAATAAAAGTTTGTGCGCAAGTTCAAGGAATAGATTATTAAGAAATGTGTAGTTCAGTTGTGAAATATGATTCTAATTGAGTAATACTTGTTTATAGCAGCAGCCAGAAAACTGAAATTCAGATAATTTGACATTAAAATAGTAATTTTGTATGGAGATATTGAAGAAGAAATTTACACAAATCAACCAATATATTATGAAGATGGAACACAATTAGATTGCAAACTTCAACGGAGCTTATATGGGTTGAAACAAACACTTAGGTGCTGGAACAAGAAGTTCAAAAATATGGTAAAATTTTACATAAAATAAAAGCAGATTCTTGTGTATTTGTAAGAAATTAAAACAATAAATTACTAATTGTTGCTATTTTTGTAGATGACAGACTTATAGCAGCGACAAACGACAAGTTGGTAAATATGAGGGCGAAGTACTTAAAGGATAACTTCAAGACGAAAGAAGGTGAACTTGATCATTTCTTGAGTATTGAAATTTATTGGAGACTTGATGGTTCAATTTTCATACATTAATCTTTTTTTTAGAGTGCATTTCAGAGAGGTTCAATACGGAAGAAGCCAACACCTTGTATATTCTAGCAGATCCACAACACTTATTGGATCCAAATTTGTAGAATAATTACTAGCAAGAGAAGTTTCATACAAAAAATTAGTCCAAAGCTTGTTGGTTTGTTGTATCTAAGTCAAATTACAAGATCTGATATCACATTTACTGTAAATCTTGTCAGCTGTTATTTGAAAAAGCCTATAATAATTCACTGGAATACGATGAAACGTATATTTAAATATTTAAAAGAAATGTTGAACTATAATTTCAATTATAATTTCTAGTGTGAACTAAAATTACATGATTATAGTGAAGCAGACTATGCCGGTGACCCCACAACGAGACATAGTATTTATTTTCATAAATTCATGATGACAAATAGAATCGTAGCTTGGTGTTCACAAAGACGATAATGGTAGGAGATGGGCTTATTTCGGTACACCTACAGGCCAGAGAGAGGCAGATAAGATACGCCAAAGAATAGAACTCGGGCAAAAAGACCGTTGTGTAGCAGAATGAGAAGAAACACACAGGATATGGCAGAAGGAGTGGGATGCAGCTGAATAGGCCGATGGACAAGGAGGCTCATTAAGGAGGTAAAACAGTGGTCAACCAGGAAATTTGGTTTAGTCGATTTCTATCTGACGCAGGTGCAGACAGGTCATGGAGATTTTGGTGAGTATCTTCATAGGTTCAAGAAACAAGAAGACCCTATGTGCGTAGACTGTCAGACAAACATTGACGATACCGAACACGCTGCATTCCGAAACGATCGCTGGTGGTGGCACTAAAGGGAACTTGATTGACGAATTGAAGGCAATTTCGAGCTGGACACATGGATACAATGACTAGTTATATGCTTAAGTAAAATATTAGGTGTTAAGCAAAATGTGCTCCGAAGACGAGACTAAGAGGGATAGAGCCCTCTTTCTGCTGTAAAATCATTATTGTTATGTTTTTAATAAACGATGCAGATACGAGGGGAAGGACAGCCGCAAAGGCGAAGTACCTATTCGTAGTGCCGTGATACACCATTAAAAAAAAAAAAATACATATTATATAAACTGGACGATCGTTTAAACGAGAACATCCTTTATACACATCAAATTTATTTCTACGTACTTATGCTCATAAATTATTTTTATTCTTTTATAAGTAGTCTATAAAAAAAAATATTTGTAAAACAATAATTCAACAATAGTGTTGCCATAAGTTTTTGATAATAATATTAAATTGTTAGAACGTGTAAATTCTCTGTGTATTTTACACACACACACACTTATGGATTACACACTGTAAGTTCCTCATCACTTCATACACTTTTAACAATACGGCAACCACAATTAATGTCAAACATATATATCCTATCATATAATATTATTTTGTGTTACTACTGCAATGTACATACCTGTTTGTGTCGGTTCTGTACTTGACCTTGAGCACGAGCAGTATGATGAGCACGATGATGATGAGCGTGGCAGCCGTGACGAGCACAACGAACGCTGTGCTCTCGGCCGCCTTCGTGTTGATCGGTGGCTCGGTGTGCTTGGGCGGCGACGGTTTTGGCGCTGGTGGGAAATGATCGTCGCTGAACACCACGTTTGGCGTGGTCATCATTGTCTCGCCATCGCGTTCGTCATAACCGCCGCCGTAACGGTTGCCGCCGCCGTATTCGTAGCCGCCGCTGCCGCCACCGCCAGATTTCACGCTCGTCTCTTTGTTGCCATCAAAGAATGCCGAGTGCGTTGAGGTGCTGGTGGTGCTTGTGGTGATGATCACAATTCCGGTGCCTGCGTTGGTTGACTTTTCATTAGCACTAGATGACGACACGCCGGTCGTACTGCTCGTATTCGTTATTGCGGTCACAGTCGTGGTTACCACGGTACCAGGCGCCTTTGAGTGCGTGACCGTTTTTGTCGCAGTGGTCGGAGCGGCCGACGACCAATACGGCACTGTTTGATTGGTGGCCGGGACCATGGTACTCGCCACCACCGCACCTGTCTTGTTTGTTGACTGCTGTTCCATTCCGGTGGTTCGGTTAATGGACGTCGTTGTCCAGTTGGTAACGCTGTTGAATGTCGTCACCATCGCGTGTGAACCTGAACGAAACGATATCACGATTGTTATACGGACACCGTGATGACAAAATAGATTGGTATGTTCATGGTATAACATAGTATGATCGGAAAAATCCAGATTTGGTTCAAGCCCATGCAACACGTCATTGCTTACACATATTATCATTAAATTATTATTCACTATACGGTATTCTACGTCATGTGCCTACTAAATGATCTGGCCGTCAAAAAATACTGATCATACCTTGTTGTTTTATCATGGGTATGTCAGCAATAATACGAGTTTTGGTTCAGTTAACGCATCCCACTTTTATCCGACAACAATAGTCATGGTTCGCCTTATTTCAATGGCCATTAAGTTACACAACCGAAGTCGTGATGAACAAGCTAATAGACGTAGGGTGAAGTTGATCTCGAACTCGATAAGTATCAACAAGTTACTGATATACCTATCTATATTCACTATTTTGTCATGTGTACCGTATTATTTGTTGTACACCATTAAAGTGTAATATCAGTAGATTAATATATTATTATATTAGTAACTATCACTTTGTTATTCAGACTTTTTATAGAAATACATTTCAAATTATTTATGATTAGTACAGACCAGCTAGATTTAGCTTTGTTATACGTAAGTTTAAGTAACTGGTTAAAAATAAAAAATAATATTTAGTTTTATCATCTAGTAATGCATTTATATCAGATATATAATTAGTCATAAATTATAATATATTATTTTCTTCTCGGAAAGTGTATATTACAATTTATAATATTATATATATGCTATATTACTATAATATTTAAATTTTGTAATATCAATGCGCGATTGAATATTACTAAATTTGTTTTTATGTCTATAGCTAGTAGTTTTTAAGTACTGTTATAAAAAAAAAAAAATGGCCAAATACTTTAAAATTGTGAGGTGCCGTTAGGGACAGTTTCTTCCACAAGCTATTCACGTGAACCTTAAACTTTATCATTAAATTGACAATTTGTACAAAATTGGATGTTATGTTTAATCATTGTAAACTTTTACATTTGCTTATTGTAGTCATTTTTGTACAAATTGTTAATTTAATTTAAATAAAAATAAGGATTGTGTTATTGTTAATTCATTAAAAAGCTTTATACTTTTAATAGTAGTGGCTGAATCGTCAGTAGAAGATGTAGGGCCGAATCCTGAACCTGTTATACAATCGGTTTCTTCGTCATCACATGCTCCAGGAACTTCGGTTACCAATGATGGAGGTGGTACAACTGTTGGAGGTACGTAGACTGGTGTAATCAAGTCATCTCCTGTATTTAAAAAAAATAACACAAATAATATAATATTTTATCAATGTTTTTAGTTTTTAATATTTACTACAAACCAATTTTTTTTTAATTCATTGAAAATATTTTAAAGTTGATTACAATTGTATTTTAAGAGTTTCAAAAATATAAAACTAAATTATTGTCATTTACATCAATAGTAGGTACTTATAATATAGTATATAGGTAAATCAAAATATGAAGTGAATTAATTTAAAATAGCAAAGAATTAAATTAAAATAATATCTCCGAATTTAATTAATCCTAATTTAATTATTTTTATACTTGAATAAATAGTTGTTATTATTACTCACCAGACCCAACATCAAATGTTACAGTACACTGGTCTTCATCATCGTGGTTACAACCAGATCCTGCTCCAGAGTACACTAAGTCGTCCATTACACCCGATGCTGGTGTCTAAATATTTAAATTTTAGATGTTAATAAGTTGAAAATGTTAAATGATTAAGATTGAAAATACCTAGTTAATCATTATTATATAGCTGAGTATATTATTTTTAATAATAAATATAAATTTAAATCGTTTAATTAACCTGTTGCATGGTATCCAGCAGAGAGTGTTCGTTCAGTCTGTCCAAAATCGATGACAACTGTTGCACGTCTCCTTTGCTGGTTGTCCTTGGATCTCTGTTAGCTGTCAAGTCAAACACTCTGAGACCATTGAAGACCAATCCCACCATAACTCCTTCGAATGCATCTTCAATACGTTGTTTAGTTTTATTCCACCGACCACCAACTTGAATTGTCGACTGTCTATTGAACACGCTAAGTTGGTGTCCTGCAAATAGTATGGATTTTGCCCGAATATTATATCGTCTTATCCAGTTAAAATAAAGTTACAATATGTACCTGAAGGGTATAGCGTTTGCATACTGTTATCGTCCACCTGCAAAGTCGAGTTTGGTCCCGATCTTACAAATCTGACCAAATGATATGAATTATCGTTGACTATGACATTTGCTTCCCCGATAGGATGGTCATTAGTTCCGACATTGTAAATGACTACAATGTGCCCATTCACCTTTTGGGGGGAAAAAAAAAAACGTTAGCACAAGAAGTATAAAATATGCTTGTAAGTAAAGACACTAAATCGCTTTTTTCAAAAGTTAATTTAACAATTAAGTAAAATAAAAATATAAATAGCTAGGCATTATAACAAATATTCAATATAGTACTTATATATTGTGACAGATATTCGTTTGTATGCAATAAAAATGAAATATTCAATACTTTTCATTATTAATAAAAATCCTGGTCAATTTTCTTCCCATAAAACTTTATAAAATATTAGGAACATGTAAATTTTATTATTTATTAAAATTTCAATAAACATAATTTACAAATTTATACACACATTATATTATCATTATTAAAGTTTATAAGATGTTTGGAGCGAAAATTTGTGTTACAAAAAGTAAAATTTAGTAGGTAGTTGAAAGATGGCAAAACTTTTATAATTATCTTCTAATATACGGTAAAGAAAGTTAAATTCTTACTGGAAAATCTGAAACTAGTTTTCAATCATTTCATGTATAAATATTGAAACAAAAATATATTTTCTAGGGAAAAAAATGAATAGCACTAGTCAAACCAACAAGGTATGTAAGGTATTTTATAATTTGTTCATTTAGTAACCAATAGAATCATATACCTAGGAGTTATATACTATTATTAAATATATTATTATTGCAATCTAAAAATGATGACTAGTGGAGTATTTTTTTTAAAAAAACGTTGTTAAAAAATAGAGGTACCTACATTTTAAAAAGAATATTTTCTAAAATTATGAATCGAATATTTTAAATTTGTGATGAAATCAAAAACAAAATAATAATAATAATAAAAAATATTAATTATAATTACATATTTTAATATTTTAAATTGGTTAATAGAATGGCATTATAGATTAATAAATTTATTATGATTTTTTTTAGTAAATTTAGCTATATAAAATACAAATTACAGATCATAAGTGTTGAATTATTTCTTCTAAAAGCTTTTACATTAGGTACAAAATATTAATATAAGGTATACTGTACATTTAAGTTTAATGTGAATATTAGTTACCATTTCGAGCTGTAGGTAATCACCAGAGGTGCCACTTTCTACACGGAACAGCACACCACTGGATTTGGACGTGATGAAACCTAAAGCCAATAGGTCGTTTTGCATATCTGGTTGGCGTCCGTCAGGAAACGCATATGTCACAAGACCCCCATCAGGTCCAAAATCATAAGATATAGACGCTGAAACGAAATGGTTAATTTTTTTATCTTCACTATTATTTTATAAATACACTAACATTTCGTATTATATTATAATATAAATTATGAATTAATCTTATAGCAATTGTCTACTTTGTAAAGGTGCAATAGCGTACCAAAATCACTTTTGTGGTAATCAAAAATAAAGCCTAACATCAGAATCATAACTTAAATTTAGGATTTCTACTTACGCTCGGAACACATCGGTCCGACGAACGCAGTCATATCGCAATCGCACGAATACGAATTCCACTGTTCCACGCATGTCCCGTGGTTGTCACACATGTCTTGCGTGCACATTTTGCTAAGACCTGTGTCATGAAATCGGAAAGTCAAACAACAGTATTGTAATTTATGTAATGTCATATTATATTTTTGTAAACATATTGTTTAGACCAATATTTTTCAATCCGTGTTTGGGTCACAAAATTCTTTTGATGTGTTATAAGCTTAATATTGTTAGATTAAAAGATTAAATTATTTAACTACATTATTTATTTATGGATCACCGGCAAAAGAAGGGTCTATAGTAAGGGCACCTTATAGTTGTCTCCCGTAAAAAAGACGTATATGAATTGCGTCCCACTATATTGATTAGGTAGTTTAATTTTTTTTATGTTTTCAGGGGTTTTCCTTGGTGTATTTATAAGGGGTTCTAGGCTCTAATATTATCTTTCAAAATATATCGTAATATTATATATTACGATAATGGATGGATTTTTTTTACTGATTCCTGTTTGATAGGCAATAATAAGCAAGTTCTCGTTTATCGCCATCACGGTCAATAAAAACTTGCTCTTTATACTATCGTTTAAGCTTTGTATTATATATAACTCGTATATATAATATTTAGTTTCGCAATGCTCTAGATTTACCAAGCTGACATAAAATACTTGAATAGGTACAGTGTTATAAGCAATAAATACTAACTGATATAATCTACTATTAATAATTTTTGAGTTCTTTTTCTGTTCTGTCTTTAGTGTTACTCAGTTTTTCATAAACGTGATTACCTATGACTGTCATAAATGACAACTGTTTTGTTTTTACATGTTTAAAATGGAAGTGCAAAATATTATAATTGTAAAACAAAAGCACAAGACAATTATGGGTTATATTGATTTTGATTAGATTTAAGCGATTCAACGTATACTAACTAACTTTTTTTCATTACAAATAAACAAATTTTGATTGACTTATGATTATATTTATAATTATTATTAATTAATTTATGACCTATATTATATTATTGACCGTGTTGAAATTTGATTAGATTTAATGTATATTTAATTTTTATAAACTGTTTATTATCTACGTATTCAAAAAGTAAACTTACATATTTTATTATTTATTTAATTAATTATTAGTTATTTAAGAAATCCCGATGAAAATACACAAATTCCAACCACAGATCTTTTGATATGCAATTCGTGTATACCTTTTTTTACGGAATGCAACTTATGTGGTCCCTTAATAGTGGGGTATTAAAAATGTTAACTCTGGTGTAGATTATCACGAACTTACCGTCACAACCCACAGTGATGAGTGTGCTCGGTATGGTGGCGTTCTCTACCATGTCCGGAGATTCACCATTGTATTCTAGTCCGGACATGCATCCCTCAAATCCGTGTCTTGAGTGTATGTGCTTTGACTGACGTTTATGCAATTCTTTAGGCACGCCACCTGTAAAAAGAATAGTATTTTTATGGAGACATATTTAAAGCATACTATTTAATACAATATAATATGTATATATCATACAAAAATCTGTATTTATTGTAAATAAAATGTAATGATGCCGTTAGGAAATAATTTAGGCAACGGATATTGCACGTGATTTGCTTACAAAAATTATTATATTGCTAAAATATTATTTTTTAAAATCATAATTTTGAACAAAGGAGGTATATCCAATATACTACCTTAAAATATTAACAACGAATCGAACTCACCAACATAAAACATCCCATTCAATTGTATATTGTGTGGTCTTGAGATGGTTGTGGTTGACGCTACCTGATCGTCAATGAGTAGACAAAACATAGTGGCTGATATTTGTAACAAATGCACCGAGTGCCAGTAATTGTCATTGTAACTGTTCTTCGAAGTGTCCCGGAGTCGAATCACGTGCGTACCTGAACGAATGTTAATGAGTATGTGGCCGTTGATCAGTTCGGCAAGTGCAAAGTCGTTGTGTTTTCCACCGTTATAGAAAAACAATCCAGATGTGTGCTTAGTCTTAAATCGATAGTACACTTCCATTCTGGAGTAGGCCTTTAATGGTGGCAATCCTATGAACGTATTCTTTGATAGGAACGTAACTGTGTGCACCAACGAAGGTGGTTTTTCTTGTTTTTGGTATTTGGAGGTCATGTGTACTTTGGGCAAGTCTTCCGAAACTGAAAATAAAAACAAATTGCCACTAAGAATACTTCCTTTAAAATTTCAGCCTCAGCACTCATTTTAGATTTCAGTAGCAACTTACAGCCTCTGGTTGAAATTTTTCCGAGATCAAAATAGTTAATTTTATTTAGTATAAATTGTTGGATGCTACCAATAAAGCTGGGGAGGTTTGCTAAAGCGTCTGGATCCTTAGGAGGCGTGCCACCAACTAATAGACCTTGCCATCTAAGTGTTATTTTATCTTCCATATCGGAATCATCTAAAAAAAAATCAATGTTGTAGAAAACACTGTTTAGTTAACATTGAATGTTAATACTCGTTATTACTTTTTACAGTGACATTGTCTACTTTCAAACGAATTTCATGTGCCCTTCTAATATAGTGCACCGAATGCCAGTTATTATCGTCTAAATGAGATCCACATAGAACCACCTAAAGAATGAAAAACGAATGGTTTGTTAGTTTGTCTTACGTTTCATGAATATTTCAAACTAAAAATCTACTTCAGCTTAAACTATTGAAATCGTAAATAAACAGAATTTTTTATTTTACATTCTAATTAAATTATTATATACATTTAGAAATTATTATACTCTGTCCAGCAAGCTAACATGTCGCGGATCGACGAAAATTGTCTTTTCTACGCATCCTCACGTGGTACCCTGCTGTAGGGGAACCCGTTTTGATGGCAGGAATGCGTAGAAATGGTATGTTCTCTCATTGGACAGAGTATAGTTATTAGTTCAATGTAATAACATATTTTATATATGTGAAAAAGCAATTTTATATAATTGTTAAAGCCAAATGATAATAAATGATAATTGATACCTTCTCTTTATCACCAATTTTTAAAGCTAATCTAATTTTTCCAACTATCAATGCAATTTCCAGTCTATCCCATGAACTGTCAAAAGTTTTCATTAACATGGCTAACGGTCTATTTGTTTTGAATCGAAAATACATATCTTCAACTTGAGTTGTCATCTTTTCCGGCATTATTGCTTGTACGTATTGTGTTCCGTTAAAACTATACATGGACGATTCTGTAGAGATAAACATTTTAATTTAATTATTGTTTTATTAAAGTTTTTCGTTTATACAAAAATAAGTTGTTTTAAAACAGTTTATTATGTAATTAAAAAAAAATAAGTTGAATTAAACAACATAAATAAGATAATGCATCATTTTATAAAATAATCAAAAAAAAAAAAAATCAAAGTAATTCAGGATCCAATAGTATTATTTTCTTTTAGGAATTTGGTAGTATTAGTCATTATACTAATCAAGAAATTCGGTTATGGGTTGTGGATTTTGGTTCCATTAATTAAATTTTAAAGCACAATTAGTATCTAAATAACGGATAATAAATTACAATAAGTTTGCATATAGTTTAATACCAATTTTCAAATTTTTATCGTTAACGAGATCAACTTACCTCGTTGTCCGAAATTCAACGTTTAAGCATTTTAAGGTATTATTGGTTTAATATATTTTAACATTACCTTTCATGCAAGTGGCTCCAGCGTACTCAGTATTTGAACAGTCACATATTACGCGGTTCCAGCCTTCGTGACAAATTCCTCCATTGTAACAAGTGTCTGACTTGCAACTGTTCGTAGATTCAGGGCAATGCGGTGTTACGGACACTATTGACATATTTTTCGATGTTGAAAAAGTTAAAAAAAAATGTATTAAAAATAATAATATATTGGAACGTATTGACGTACAACACAATATCATAGATTAAACGATCCACATAAATTTAACAGATTTATTTGTACCACATTAAATCACAGTTTCTGTATGAAAATGGTATTTTAAAACTAATGGTTTTGTTAATTGTTATTCAATCATCTGTCGAATTATAATACTATTTTGGAAATCTATAAGTCAATTTTATGAATTATGGTTCACTGATTATCTTATATTTACCCCATAGGAATCTCACTAACGTATAATATACGTAGTATATCCGTAATATACGGACACCGTAGAATTATAGGTACACTATAGTTTTATCTCGTCCGTTCAATATATTATTATTTTGTTCACAACACCAGTAATTAGTTGGCCTTTATTCGGCTCATTAAACAATACCGTGGTCCTGTTCTAGAGACGAGCTGACCAAATTGATTGCTACACCGTCCAGGACGAGGTCACGCACGCACCCTACGAATCCTGTTTCCAATGACAGTGTCCATACACCAGATGGTATTTTTTTGTGGTACACCGCTCGACCACCGAATCCCAACATGATGCCGTTTTGCAGGTGTAACTGATTAGAATCGCCTGAAAAGTAATTAATCATTATTGAAAAATGTTTCAAATAGGATGACGTATTATTGCCGGAGTGTCGATAAAATATTCTCATTCTTATTTCTCATTTCTTTCTTCTAAATATTGTGCTACAGCTACATTTTAGTAGATTTAAATTTCTTAAATAAAACGTATTTTAATAACACACGAATTAAAATATCTAATTTTTATTTTCCTTTTTTCGACATTTTAAGACAATTTTTTGTAATTTTTTATAATTGTTAACTGATTTCCTTTAATTATTAGAAAAATCATTACATTAATTCGTTTATGATTAATGTAAAATTGCACAATTGAAATAAATTAAAACAATTCAAGTTAAACTTTAAATCTATTAAATTAAAAAAGTACCTTCCTATTTGTATTTATTAAATATTATAAATAAATATTGATAAATTTATTTATAGAATTATACTATAAATGTTACTGTTTAATTTTAATATTTGATTTATAAAATTAAATGCATTATCACGAATTAGAAAAAGTTTTATTTATCTTGCTATTAATATGGTTTTTAGAAATAGTTTGTTGAGTGCATTTTTTAAAACGTTTATACCGTACATGTGTTTTTTAGGTTATCTACATCCACGCAATAGTCATAATATTGGTTAAATATATTTCAAATAAAACTTTTTACTCCGTTTACGTATGTTACGCAGTATGCTATATGATAATATGGTAAATGTTTACGCTTATAAGCACGATACGCGTTATGTTCGCTATAGAAATGTAAAACAACCAAGTAAAATTTAAACGATACGATTTTCGGATATTTTTTCAAGTCATGTAGAAACATTAAAAAAGTTTTTTCGTGCTATCCGAACATAAACCGTTAAATTAAAATGTTTTTAGTTAAAAGTCAAACGTAAAAAATAATTATATATTTTATTTGGTCGTTGTGTCAATACTCAACTGTTTAAGTACTACAATATGTAAGAATCTAATGGTGGCGTGAACTCTGATTTTATTGACAAATAAAGTACTATGATTGTACAATTTAAAAACAGAAACCATCACAAGATCCACAGTCACGTCATTGCGAAGTTACACATACTTTCGGTTTCGGTGCAAAGCTTATTGCATTTGTATTCATAATATTATTAATAACGATACCTACATATAATTATTTATTGTAGATAAGCGTAATTAATTAAAACAGGTTATTGCACTGCAATAGAGATGCATATGTCTCTAATGTCCAGTAGGTATTAAACTAATCTCCACGAAATTGCAAGCACATTTTTGGCTGAACTAAATTAAATTAAGGTCAAATTAGTATTTTTTATTTTCTTAAAAAGGCGATATAACAATGATTTAAATTAAAAGTATGATAAAAGGCATCACTCGTAATTAATAAATATTAATTTTTTATATGGGTTACAATATTATAATGTACAATGGATATAATTTATTGTTAGAACTTATAGATAAGTGGAGGGGAATAAGATGCGTGGATTTGTGATCGACCTTTGACAAAAATCTTTTACGAACGATACAGTTCATAATAATATTATTATTATAAATCATATTTTTATAATGTGATATGCATCTTACCATTTGTTGTGAAATCTGAAGAGTAATCGTCTACGGTGCAGTGTATATCTCTGTCATTGCGCCATATCGAAAACTCGTGCCATTGACCGTCGTTGACTTTAGACTTTTCCGAACTCACTTCAACACGAGTGCCGCCAGCGCCCAAATCCAAATACACGTAAAGTCGTCCGTCAACCATTTCAACCGCATAAATACCAGACTAGAAATAAATTAGAATTAAAATCGTTAGTCGTGGTATAATAAAATATATCGTAAGCACATTTTATTCTTAAATGTATAATATTATTCATTTAAAAAAACATATGTGCAGGCAAGTGGGTACAATAGTTGTTTTAGAGGGATCACTATGCAATAGATATTGTGTTAAATTTGAATTCGATGTTATAAAACCATTGTATACGAAAACCGATTTTGATCGAATACGGTCTGCCAGATTGTATTACCAAGTATATTTTATAATATAATTTCTATTAAAATATTTTATTTTATTTTTAGCAATATAATAAGTTGAGTTAATTTTTGCATAAAACATTGCATTTGAAAATGCCATTATGCATATGAAATATAATAATAAACTTTGAAAGTTTTAAGCACTCATAAATAATATTTTAAATTATAACGAAATAATCAACATCTTTATGCTACGCTTAATGTCTAATTTGAACTTAAAATGACTGTAAAAAATTTGATATATTATTTATATTTTTTGGTTACAATTATAAATACTTATAAGAAATTTTGTTTCAAATTTTGAATTTTTTGCATTATATATGATAATAGAAAATTTAATAAATTTTAAACAACAAAATATTTTGCAAATTTTCGATATTTTGATGTATTTTGTCAAAATTTGAACTTTAAATGCTTATAAAAAAAAAGTGTGCCTATAAATTTTTAATATTTTTTAACTGCTGTTATAAAGACTTATGAGTTACAAGGAACCTTGTATTCAATTTTCAAGCTTTTTGACCCAATGAATTAAACAAAAATATAAAAAAAAAACTAATAAAAATCAAAATGTTCTTATGCCTATAAATAGCTCAAAAAAAGTTAAACTATTTTGAACATTTTATAGTGTATAAAAAATATTAATATAAACATTTGTTCAAAATTGCATGTATTGTTTTTTTTTAGAGTTGAACCAAAACATAAAATAGACTTAGTCAAAAACTGGTTTTGCATAAAAATTCCTGTTTTTGGTTATTTTTTTTTTGTCTTTCCTGACGTTTTTGAAAAGTACTACGAATTTTAAATTTTAACCAACTAAATAATAATTGTCATCAGAAACCATCCCCAATGTTGAAAATCAAATATTTTATCAACTATTTATCATGTATACACATATACACTAAAAAAAACCCATATCATTGTAAAATCAATACACTCATCGCTCTACTCAGAATCTAAAATTTAAAGTAAAAAATGTACTATAATGTAATTAGGTATTAATGTTTATAATCACTCGATAAGTAGGTATTAGTTTATTGATTTAATATTAGGTTTCCCTTAAATACTTGAGAGAACTAAATTTGTCTACAACTTTTATATTAATTATTAACCTTAGTATAATAATTAATCTGAAAATTTATCATAACTTTCTTAATTTATCAACCTAGCTACTTATTAAAAACCACTTAAATGTAAAAATATACGTTATATATTAGTATCCATGATAATAATGGTTTTAATAAAATATTATAACTCGACACACTAATCAACACGGGACAATTATTAATGCTGCCTCTCCTACGAGAGTTGAATATATTTAAACATTAATATACGCATCCTATTTTAACTATAACAAATCTCTTATTTTTTGGGGTAAGTATAATTGTGCAAACTGTTCACTCTCGAGTGAATAAATCTTTTATTCCTTGCTTGCCAAATTACCCAGACCTTAATTATTTATTTTACCAGAATTTGAATCATCAACATTACCTGAATCTTTATAAATAAAAAAAAAATATATTATATATTATATTATAACTTTCTAAATCCTAAATACTTTTCAAATAGTTGTCCAAAAAAGCTAAAATCAAAATACACAATACACCTAATAAATGTATTTACATATTGCTCTTTTTTATTTAAATGGTAATACTTGTTAAGTTTTATAATAAATTAATTATTTTATTAATGTTGAAAAGAAATTATTTTTTTAATCATTATTTAATTTAAAAAAATAATGAATACAAAGTTGTAAAAGTCGCCATCGTGTATAGTATGATTCGTCCTAAAAACTACACAGTTTAAAAGTGATTTTTGGACCACATCAAGAACAGTGAGGACCGTAGTTTGTCAATAATTAGCGGATTTTAGATGTTTGAATAAGTAAGTATTACATAATGCATAATAACAATTTCAAAATTCTTTAAAACTAGGATGTCCGTACTAAAAAAATAACTACGCCTTATTAACTTTTTTATATCATTATTTTAGATAACTTTGGAATTTTTGTACTGAATATCATGTTAAAAAACACTTTTATTATTTTTTTTTGACACTAATTGCTTACCTAATTTACATAAAATCGGCTTTTATTTAAGTCCAGTATATTCAATTAATTATTTAAACCAAGTATCTTAGTTGATGTTTCTTTAAAAACATTTTTCAGTAGGTAAGTGTTATTTAGTTTAAAAATATAATATGTTTATAACAGTTTGACTTGAATATTTTGATATAATTCTCTTAGAGTAAAATCTAGGTCATTAATTTGTTTTTAGGAATTTTAATATTAGAAAGATAAAGGGTTTGTTTAAGTTTAAAAAAAACAATATAATATGTATTTATATTTCGAAAATTTGCAAAACGAATAAAAGAACATGGAAAAAAATGCTAGTAGATAGATAAATTACAATAACTATGTGAAATAATTTATGTATTATGAAAGTACCTATCTATAATATAATATTAAAACTTTGAAATTACTGAAAATGTGTTTCTATTCACGGGACTACCTTTATTGGTACAATACTTAAATAATAATAAATTTATTGTTATCACTTATCGCTAGTACGTATAGATCCTAATATATCTATGTATTACAAATACTTAACGAATATTGAAAATTAAATATTTGATTTATTCATATATAAAAAATTATATTTTTAATTATCAGTGCATAAAATTTATTTATAGAGTAGGTACAATAAATTAATTGAGTAAAAATCACGTTTTAATATTTTCCTGAAAGAATTTATATAAAAAATTTATGAAGTTTAACAACTTAATATACAAAAAAATAATACTGTATAATGATTGTACAAATTGGTTTTTTTATGGAAATACATTAATAATTTTAAATTTTTTATAGATATCTTATAAAATAATTATAATTAAATTAATTATATTAATTATAATTTATATAAATATAATTAATTATAAATAATCTTATTATGTCTTATATTTTCGTTGGATATACAGTTATTGCAATGTATATTTTTAGTAACTATAACAATGAATTGATTTTTATATACAAAAAAAATATATACATTTTTTATTTAAATATGTTAATTTAATTCTGTTACGAAATTATGAAATTTACTTACAGTATGTTCAGTTTGACCTCTGCTGAAAAATAAGAGACCATCTGGCTCGTTGGTCCGAAACTTTACTGAAATTGAACCACTGGTCGTACCATCCCAATTAGGCAACATCTAAAAACAAACATAAATTTAAAATTATCGTATAAGACGATAATGTAAATAATATATAAACTTAAAACAAATCCAAAGTATATTATATTGATTTAGATACCTAGTTAAAATAACTTTACTTGTACATTAATTCACATATTAGGTATCTATATAGCATCTATCACAAATTACAATGCTGTTTAATTGGATAATAATTCATTATCTAACTATATAAAACAATGTATCGTTTTAAAACGGGATTATAATAATTAAATATTAATTCTTTATATGAATATAATATAATACAAGATTATTTTCTTCATTTGTCCAATTGTTTGTTGTACACTGGTTGAACTAGTTATTTGAATCGTAATATGGCTTTTATATTTTATTATATACATCATATACGTAATTATCATGTTTTTCTTTTTACTGTAATAAATTTAAATAAATACAATAAATGCGTGGATATTTATTATAAAATTATGAATACCTTAGAAATACCTTGGAATTTTCATATAGTTCATATATTTTCTACAATTTATAATTTTATTTTAAATATGGATTGTAAAATTTATAATAAAGGATATTGGTGAACGAAACGTTGTTGAACCTTCTTTGAATTATTTGGTACGATGCAAAAAGTATAATAACGGTAATAATAATTATAAACTTGAACTACTATTAATTTTTTAATTTATGAATCCACCTACATAATTCTATTAGGCGTCATATAAAAAAATAATAAATATTTTATGAGTTATGATTACAATTCAGCAATTCAGTAATATAATGGTTATCATTTCCATTTTTTTCATTTTTTGAGATATATATATATATATATTAGCTATCCCGCCTAGCGTTGCCTGAGCTAAATATTAAGTTAAGTGACTCAAATGATTTACATGCATATAAACCACTTAGGTAGGTAATCTACTGCATTGAGTCGTAGACAATATGTGAGCAGTAAGCATCTACCTGCGGTGGATTGTGGACCTCATAAGGTGCGCAAGTGAGTGAATTTAGAATTAGGTAGGTTCATTATCCGGCATTGCCGGGAAAAAATAGTGATTTGTACTGGAAGTGATAGCCGCTTTCTTTCATAGAATTTTTTATTTTGATAATGCTAATACGCATTATATAACTCTTTCTGTCTGATGCATATAAAAATTTAGCTAACGCATGCGCATTAAAATAAAAAATACGACGAAAGAAAACGGTGAATATAACATAATATCTAAATTGAAATAGGCTGACAACTAATAAAACTTATACCTCCCGTTTTATATTACATTAAAAAAAAAAAAAAAAAAAATACGTTTTTTGAAAAGTAATTTTTATTATTTTTGAAAAATGCTATATAACTACCGATTAACTAATATTTCTTTATAAACAATATTATTAGTTTTTTCATCAGGAACATCATATATGTATAAGTTTTTTCTGAGCATACGCGGGAGCAGGCAATGTAAAATTGTCCATAAGTGAAGCAGGAATTGCTGATGTCAATTCTTGCAACTTTCATTGTCTGTCCTTGTGCCTTATTAATTGACATAACAAAACAAAATTTAATAGGAAATTGGTCACTTTTAAATTCGAAGGGATACTCATTTGTTATCATTGATATTCTTGGGATATATACAATTTGACCACTCGCTGAGCCGGTAAGAATTTCAGCTTCAATAAGGTTTTATTTTCAAAGATAATATTTTTAATCTCGTCCCATTGCACAATTTGGGAGCATTCAAATTTCGCATGAGAGTAATAGGCGCACCAATTTTTAAATCAAGTTTGTGTGGGGGAGTCCTGATGGATTTAATGAGTTAAGAAATTCAGTCGGGATATCTATAGCTTCATCTTGATTAGTAAGTGTATCTATGGAAATATAGTTTTTTTATCAGCTTCGAACATGGAAAGAACTTTTTCGTTTATGATGTTGATGGTGTCGTTTTTAAGGGCAAACATTGTACGTTCACGGAACCATTCATCAGATTTATTGGGAAGATGAGAAATTTCAGGATAAACTCTGTTGATTAAGTTATTTTGATCAAGAATCGAAATCGCAAATGCAAAATGTATGTATATTATGCTATCTTCATCATTCTGAAAAGTTCCGTTACCAATTTTCAATAGATGCTGTGAGAAGTGCTCGGCATTTTTATCACCACCAAGTTGTACACGCATATTGGTTGTTAATCTCAAAGATGAGATAAGACCAAAGATATGATGACTTTAGACAGGCATTGATTTCATCGCTTTTAGTGCTTTTTGGCACAACTGGCAATATTTGTCTAAAGTAATCAGCAAAAAGAATAACAACTCTGCCCATTGGGTGATCATTATTTTTAAAATCCCTCAGCGTTTTATCAAGTGCCTCAGGACCACCTTTATTCGCCGTCTTTGATTCATTCTAAACAATAGAACGTGTCTACTTTAATAATTTACTCAAAGAACTTTGTTTCTTCACACTACAAACTGAGCGTTTGGTAGTCTGAAGATCCAAAGGTAATTTGAAAGCGGAATGTGCTGTCTTGTCATTTTGTAATAATATTGCTGCTATCCCGGATAAAGCGACTGCTAATGAATTATTCTCTGTGCACGTAGCTTTGCAAGTAAGAGATTCAACATGAAGGTCTTGCCAGTTCCACCAGGAGCATCAAGAAAAAATAATTCTCCAGTATCTTGCAATACACTTTGTAAAATAGTATTATAAACAACTTGCTGATCGTTTGTTAACTTCGGCTCATTCTCCTGAATGTAATTTGAAAGTATATCATAATCATAAGATGTTTCTGCAATATAAGCTCTATCTCTAAGAAAATTATTATCATTATCATCAGTTCGTAACGGTGATTCTATGTTAAAGTCAGACAGCTTCTTTCCAGATATTTTTAGAAGATCATTTTCTATTAATATTATAAGTTTTATTCAAAATATATGAAGTGACAGCTAAATCGAGATTTCCAGAACGATGCCTTTCTTACTGCAAAATATCTAATGACATATTATTTTTGTGATTTTCCCACAGTTCTGTTAAATTAGTAATATGGCAAAATGTTATCATAGTAACAAAAAGTTCTTTTAGATTCGATACGGATTGAAATAAAGCAGCTTCTTTGAGAGTAGAATTCCAATGACTTTCATCTTGTAACAGAACAAGTGCTTGGCAAGCTCTTTGAAATGTAGGGTGGATAACGTCATCAACAGTTTTTAAATCTAAAAAGGAAGTTGGTCCATGGGCATGAGGCAAAAATAATAACACTTAACATTACTTGGATGAACAGTTTATATTCGACCGAGCACATTGGATTTCTTAACTCCAGGGTATTGTACAATTGGCTCTCCTTTATTTTCTTCTATTGAAACGATTATTAGTAAAAGTATAGTAAGATGGAACTTCAATATAAAGCAATGTTTTCGCGAAGTCGTCAAGGGAGCAAAGTTCAAAAAAAAAAAACCACAAGAGTGGTGTTTCTAACATTCTCAAGTCTTTCGCAAGTATTTTGATCAGTGAAATAGACGTGTTTGCCATTTTCAAGATGTACTGAGAGTTGAAAAATTGCTGCTGACTGTTCGTGATTCGTAAAACCGAATATCCGCCATGCAGCTTCTGATGAACTAATATATCTGCCATTTTGGAATGCTTTAATTTCATCACGCGTTTCTATTGATATGCAGCCTGATCAGATCCTTTATTAATATAACTTCAAATATATCGAATGGCTTTTATTGAATGACAAATTTCTATGTTGATGTGACAGTCAAATGCACGTAATAATAAAGGGCTATATGGCACAATCCACCGCTTATTGATTGTGACCATGTGATAATCGGATTTTCTAAGCTGAAAAGTTTGCCCACCATCATCAGATGATCGACGACGATATTTTGGATAACCATCCTGCCCAGTTTGTGTCGCAATAGTAAACAGTTTCAGATAACCTTTTGAACATTTTTCGTTTTGCATACACGGTAAATTCATGTTAAATGGACCACATGGGCCATAAATCATGTTTCTACTGACGATATTAAATAGTAAAGGATCTTCTCGTTGATTCGGCAACTCAGCACTAAGAACTAAATCGATGTCATTTGGCCTTAATTTGTCGTTAAGCCACACCAAGAGATGAATATGAGGCAATTCTCTTTTTTGCCATTCAATAGTATACATATGACATCTAACTCCATTGTATATTTTTTCTTTTGTAATTAAATCTATAAGTTTTTTCACTTTCAAATTAAAAACGCGAGCGATAATATCATCTCGGTCAGCGGGTATTTGATTAGGAAATAAATATGAATGAATATCTGGCTATTGAGGATTGCTCGTAATCGTAATAAAAAGATCTGGACGTCGTAATTTCGTACGTAAACCATGGCATTTTGTTTACGTTGCTGCATGTAGCAGGACCACCAACAAACGGAGATGGTAAAATCACTCTTTGGCCGATTTGATCTGGGTTTCTGTCAGCTTGTATCGCATCTTGAAGGTCATTTTAAATTTCAGTTCATAATCTAGTTTGATTTGCTCTTAGATATTGAAGCCGTTCAGTTTCAATATTCGCGTACATATCAACAATATATTGATTCAAAAGTTTAGCGTATTTAAGTATATTATAAGAATTTTTTCTGACTTGGAGTCTAAAAGAGTAAAAGTCCATGGAAAAAACAGTTTTATTGAGAGGAATTTTTGTAATTGAATTAACTTGTGAAACATCAATAGAATAACCATTCTGTCCATAACAAAACATTAAAGGATACTGTAACGCATCGTAAGAATGATGAATTTCACTTACGCGTGTTTTCATCTCGAACTCTTAATACAATATCACTTTTTGAAAATTCTTGGCCGACAATTAATATGGCTACTTTATCAGTTTGAAGAGTATTATATCGACCACGATGCTCTGCTTGTGGTTTTCTGTCAGCCCTAATAACAATCTTAAATTCAGCTAGATTAGACGGCATCAAATCGATTTTATTCTTAAAACTATGAATGTACGAATTATTTCTATGCAACATATATTACAAATCATATAGTATTTGTTTATCTGTATTGGGAGCAATAGACAAATGCCTTTTCACTTCATTCTCTGAGTCACCCATAAAATATATCTGTAAAAACTTCGGTTCTTCTGTATCGGTGGGAATAAAGACCAAATGATAAACTTGATCTTGAACTTTAAATGTGATCATAAAATTTTCTGTTGCGCCAAACGATGTCATTTGGAAAGCCGAATTATAAACACGTATTATGTCAAAAAATGCTTTGAATTTTCATGAGAAAAATTTAAGAGAATTTTTAATGGTTCAGGTGGATTGGCAATGTCTCCAAAATAACTTTTCCTCCTGAACAGCAAAAACCTGTAGGCTCTTTGGACCATTTCAATGCACGACAATAATTACATTTTAAATTCATATTTCCTATGATAACGTGAGAATCATTTTTATAATCTATTAATTTATCATAAGTAAATGCCGACATTTCACGGCGACGCTATGGAACACGTGTTTCAACTAAATTTTCGTCAATAGGAAAATCATGAATATTGTTAATAATATAATTAATAATATCGATTATATCACTATCATTAAATGAAAAATTGTTATTAATATTGTTATAATTAATACTATCAACACTATTAGTAATAGATATATTATTTATATTATCATAATTATTGTTATTAATATTGTTACTATCACTATTAATATTGCAGTTATCTGGCGAACCATTGTTATTACGACTTAATCTGAGTAAACGTTGACGTTTTATTCTATTTGAAGAGCAACTTATATTAATTTTCCTTTTCATTGAGATAAATGGCTACGCAGGTCAGAATATATCTATTGAATAAACAACGACAAAAAAAATCAGCAAATATCAGTGGAATTGAATCAAAATGAGTCAAAAATGATGGAAGACATGGTTAGAGGTTATAATATAATCTTAGAATTACTGTTTACTATTTAAATGCAGGCATCTTGAATATTCGACAGCGTTCCGACTTTTAGGCGACTTCACTTAATATGTCGGTCGGTTCGTTCTTGGTAGCCGCGGAATGCATTCACCGCACACAACGCCCGTTTTCGTCGGTGGTGGCGTCGTTGTTTTTGTTATGCTGCACGGGAAGGAAAACCCGAGCGTCATAAGCATAATGTTATAAAGTTGTTGTTTTATTAGTTGTTAACATATTTCAATTTAGATATTATGTTGTATTCACCGTTTCTTTCGTCGTATTTGTTATTTTAATGCGTATGCGTTAGCTAAATTTTTAAATGCATCAGACAGAAAGAGTTATATAATGCGTATTAGCATTATCAAAATAAAAAATTCAACGAAAGAAAGCGGCTATCACTTCCAGTATAAATCACTATTTTTTCCCCGGGCAACTCCGGCTAATGAATCCCTACTTAATTCTAAATTCACTCACTTACGCACCTTATGGGGTGCATAAGTCCAGTATAACCGCAGGTGGATGTTTACTGCCTACATATTGTCCATGATCCAATGCCCTGGATTACCTACCTAGGTAGTTTAGTTGCATGTAAATCATTTGAGTTACTTAACTTAATATTTGGCTCAGGCAACGCTGGGCGGGACAGCTAGTATAAATATAAAACCATTAGTAACCGTATAAATAAACACAAATAATAGAAATCACATTGAAAAAAAGCATTTTCAGTTTTAGTTTTTTTTAAACCTCCTCTGTTTATTAAGTTAGAGAATCGATCAAATGCCATAAACCTTTTTCGCAATGAACTCTTCAATTAAAAAAAAAAAAATCATAACGATCAGTTCAGTAGTTTCCCAGAACATAAGCCTCAAAGGTTTTCATTTTCACATACATATAATAGATATAATTTTGAGGAATGAGTGAAAGTATTTCTGCATTAATTTACTATACAATATTCGCCTTTGCCTAAGTAAGTTTTTGGAGCTACTATAGTTATTTTTATATTACTATTGTTCTTAAAATAAAACAGTGAAAATTATTTTTTTATTTAAATATAGGTATTTGTGTTTCCTTTTTTAAACCGTGAGTTAGAATCATTATTTTAATTTGTAGTTTTGAATAAAATTATAGAACCGTAATGTACATTGAAAAACTCCAAATACATTTAGATATTTCAACTGAGAAAAAAAATAGAGAAAAAGATATGATTTTTAAGACAGTTTTTTTTTTATTGAATAATTAACTGCCTGCTAGTTATGTTTTTAAAATTAATATTATTTTGTCATATTATGTAACACATAAAATAGTTATTCCTTATGTTACATTAAATATAAATGATAATTAATTTGTATTAATTTATATTCATATTATTCATATAAAGAAATATTTCTTTCTTATTAGGTACCAAAGTATGATAATGTACCAATTTACGTTTATTATATCATTTTGAATTGCTTTTGTATGAATCCAGTGAATAAAAAATAAGAATAAAGTTTTAATCAATAACTGAGCAGATAATTTTTTCATAGCATTAGTTAATTTATGCTTTGTAGAATACATTTAACTATTTTACGTTAGTCTATATTTTAGTTTAGAATTACTATTTATACATTTATCTGTCCAATTGGAAATGTATTTAAAAGAAATAGTTAATTAATTAACGAAAGTATCATTGAATATTAACAACAAGAACGGTGCATTTTTTCAAATATAGTTTGATGTACTATAATGTAAATATTGTTGCATCGATATTTTAAAATTGAACAAATGGTGTTTGCACTATAAATGTTTAGAGTTTATAAGAAACCAAAAACAACTGAAGAGATAGTGAAAATATTTGAAATAAAAGTCATTTTGAATTGCAAAATTGTGCAATCTTATGAATACATCTTCCTACTAAACCATTCTGAAAGGCAAAAAAAGGGGAAATATTTTAACAGGAAATTCTATTTTTATCCTTACAATTGTATACTCTCAATATATATTCGTACGTGATGTGAAATGTAATAACATCTTCGAAAGCCAAAACGAATGAAAAGAAATTCAACTAAATAAAGAATACGATAGATCAGGTAGGTATGAAATAGAAACAGCGAACAAATCGAAAAATAAGAAGAATATAATAATATAAAAAACGATATTTATTTAAAATCACCAACTACATAAATTTCTTGAAACGTCTATTACAAATCCACTAGGTCCCCGTGGCCCAAAATAGACTGGGAAAAGATTAATTTTTATTTATCTTTATTAATCTTTATTATAAAGTTAGTCTGCTGAATCAGCTATAATTCTTTGAAGATCATCATAATGATATGACCAAAAAACTTTATGTAAACAATCGTAACTGCAGATACAAAGTTTTCCCCAAGTTCAATACTATTAGTCGATTTTTAGCTTTTGCAGACAGAAAGTAAGTGTATATTGTTCATTGTTATTATTATTATTATTATTATTATTATTATATCAAAATTATCATTGTAACCGAAATAATATCATATAACATTAGAAATGGAAATAATTCTGTATAAAACTTGAAAGAAATAACTTGAACAAAAATGTCAACAATATCATTTTAAAATTTAGATCTGAAACATAATATCAAAATCTTGGAAAACGTGCAACCAACAAAATGTGTATATTTTTTTTTAATGTTAGTTGGGGTTTAGTTAATTATGTTATATTCTTAAAAAAGTGATGATTCTTACATTATATTGTTACATATTATTATTTTAATAAGGTGTCATTATTGAAATTTGAATTATTATTTTAGTTCATATTATTTGTTTTATTGTAAATTAATAAAACTAATTAGTCAAGTAAAATTTTGATATTCTTATGGACATTTTTTTTTTTAAATAACAATTAAATATTAAAATTTCATATTATTAAAATAAATTCTGCTTTTAGGTACAACTAATATATTATTATATATATTTGTTTTTCACGAAGAAATAATTTATTTCGTTCTCAGATTTCAAAAATAAAAATGTGTCCATAGTAAATTTAAAAAAAAATGAAAAGTTCCACGAACATATTTTAATTAGAACTTTTATGGTAATATTGACTATAGAAATTCGTATTTTTGGATTTTTATGAGTATAATAATCATGACTCATTGTCATTTTAAAGGCAAATAAACATAAAAATCAATCAATCCAAAATATGTTCTGTGGTGCGTAATACCATGTAGAATGACATGCGCCACAAATTAATAACAGTTTCTGTTCATAAAATGTACATGCAAAACTTAGATTGCTTTATTTGCCTCCTTATATGCTGTTTGTAGAATATCGTTATTGCAAGAAGGTACATAAGCACGAACACCACCGCATGAATACAAACAGTAATTATTTTGAGATCAGTATAAATAGTGTGTTTGCGTTCGAGGCTTTAGGCCTTAAAAGGGATGATGTGCAGAGATCTAAGGATAAGAACGTCGAAGTTATTGGAAATTAAATGGACCAAAAGCTCAATAATTACATAGGATTTGCCAATGTTCTTCAATCGGTCTGTCAAACATGTCGATTTAAGATAGTTTTATCTTCATAACCTCAACCTACCTTTTAGTTTCCAATTAAATTATTTTTCAACCCCGCAGGATAACAAATCGCTGTTAGCCATTTAGAGACCAATTATACAGATTCAAAACATTAATAATTATTTACTAAAATTTACACAAACATAAACAAATGAAGTATCCGTTCGAATTATTATAAACGGACAAACAATTAAATGTTAGTTGTTCATCTAAAGAATAATGATTTAATAAATCCCCAGATAAATATTTCTCGTGTTGGTTTTTAAATTTTTTTTTTTTTAACATTCAAATACTTATTTATCATATTATGATACAAACGATCTTAATAAATGTGTGACTATTGTAGTCATAAACACAAACATACTACAAGGTACAAAGATTTATTACATAATTTAAACTTATTAGGTAGGTACCAAAAATAAATTTTGTTATGTTTCTCTTTATGGTGTAGAAAATTACGTTATCATTTTATTTTTAATAATTTATATTACACTGTAAAAGTAAAGCAAGGTTTGTAAAATAAATAAAATTCTCAATAGATTATTTAGACGCAATTTATAATTTTACAACCTCGGGATTAAGTGAGTAACAAAAGAGAGTTCAAATTACAAATATAGAATAAATTAATATTATCTATACTATTATATAAAATTGTAAGGGGTTTTCTACGACCGCGCTAACCGAGAAAACTACTGAACCGATTTCGCTCAATTTTTTTTCAATTATTCGTAATTTCCGGGAGATGGTTTTTATGAAAGAAAATTTTAGAAAAACCTAATCTCGGGTGATATTCAAACAGGGATTTTGAGATTTGCAATGGAAATATTTGTTTATAAATGGTTGCTATACCACCAATCACTGTTTATTTATAAGGTTGTCAATAGTTACATATTTCTAACTATTATAATTAGTAAGAATACATTATCATATACATATTTTTATAAATAAATTTATCGAAAAAAACAAATCTTCGACACGGGCAACGGTCCCAATATTTTTTATACCTAATTCTGATTTCACTCACACACTTCATGTGGTCCGCAATCCACCACAGATGGATTGCCTACCTGATAATTTACTGCTCGCATATTGTCCGTGATCTAATGCAATGGATTGCCTACCTAGATGGATTAAATGCATATAAATCATTTCAGGTTAATCTTAACTTAATATTTGGCTCAGGCAACGTTGAGCGGGACAGCTAGTAATATTATATAATGTTATCTTGTTTGGTCTACCTATGTTTATACTCAGTTTGTACATAGTACAATATGACGGTGCGCTACGGGAATAATAATAAAATTATTGTGTACTATTCTCTGTAATCAGCATATTGAATTACATATTTTTTTTATCTACATTTATTTTTATCCAGTATCAATGTCTACTGTTTAGAGTCATTTTCTATTATGTATTTATCGAGGTTTTGACTTTTATACTAACATATCGTTATTAATTTCAGTTAGATTTTCTAAAAACGTTGTTATATTAGGTATATAGGTATATAGTTATATTATCTGTAATGGGATACTTATATGAAAATATATACGTAATATACAGATATTCTATAGAAATTAATAAATAACAGACAAACCTAAGTGATTCTTCTTGCTACAGGATTTACAGAAAATTCCCGATGCTGTTCATGATATTAGAGAATGATGCTAAAAGTACTGAGAAGGAACAGGATAATATTACCAACTACAGCTGTGATGACAACGAAGAAAATTGCTAGGTACGCTAATTACATGTTACTGGCACTTAAGTAATGTCAGCTAATATATTTCTCCCAAATAACAAGCCAGAAATAATTCTTAGTGATATTTATCTTCAGCATTTTTAACAGCTGTATTTACTATAACACAATTCTTAAAATATATAAATCGACGTTAATAAAACGTTTGACAATTATCATTCTTTCCATTATCATATCATGATTTATAACTTCCGTAATTATTTTGTAAGGGCGATTGAACATAATATACCAAATTAACACGTCTTAAAGGATCTAAAGAAAGTGATGAAATTAAAATTACGTGTTTTAAAATAGACATTTATATGATTCAGCAAATTATATATTTGTATTCGACAAGGTATGCATAATAAAATACTTAAGAATACTATTAAATAGGCATTTATTAAAAAACGTTTAAAAACACTATTTCTAAGTTATATTTAAATAAGTTAGGAAAACACATTCTGTGATCGTACTGAATTCCCGGATTCTAAACGTATTTTAAGCAATACACTAAAATTCCAATTACAATCTTAAAAGAAATTTAGTTTGAAGTTTGAAATAGTGCCAAAGTGGTTTTTAAAATTTTAAATCGAACAAAACTAGACTTTTTTGTAAACATACAAATTGATCTAAAAAAGTCTCAGTTGATTAAAATTTCCTAGTAAAATAGTAGGTTTTTTTACTCTCTCACGCTCCTCCTCAAATGGTTTTGTTTCATCAAAAATATCTGATAATCTTTTATGGACCATTTTCAACACATTTTTAGAAGTTCGAATTAGAAACATCTGCCGATAACACTATTACGTCCTTTTTATTTATTAGTAATGAAAGACCACATGCAATGTTTGTCCAAAATTCTTAAAACTGCTTTATCAGTTAGAGCATATAACAAAATATTGATGGTTTATCAGGATTTGCACAAACTATTTTATTGAAATCTTTTATTAACAACAGGAACAGAGATTTAACTATATGAATTTAGTATAATTTTTTCCTGTTTCGGCACCTCCTTATAATAGCAAGTGAATTGGAGTTTCTTTAAGTTCTTTTATGTATTTCAATTTTTTTTATTTCATTATGGCCTGGCGTATGCTTATAATATTCTGTCAATTAATTCTTCAACCTCAAGACTTACTGATGCTATATTTATGACTTCTTCTAATTAATTATTATCTTTAAAATAATTATATATTCTCTGATATATTGTTTCCAAAATAGCTGTTTTATTTTTATTAATTATTGTTTGTAATAAAAACACAAAATTTGTTTGTTTCATTATGACAAGGATAATATAACGTAATTAGTTCACATTAAAGTGTATGGTTTCATTATAAAAAATGTAACGTCAAAAACAAATCACTATTGGTGAATTTCGTTTTTTCATAAGCATACGAATTTTATTATAATATTTGAGCTGTTATTATAAGAGCCGATAACCTTTTCTTTTTCGTCATCATTGAAATTATCATTATTATTAAACAATAACTGTGTCTTTGAAAATTCATAAGGACACGCAATGAAGATATAAGGCATCCATATAATACATATGCTTAGAAATCTAGAATAATCTTTAGCCCATGCATTTTATTCAAACCATAATAAAAAGACAAAAACGGTGTTTGGAATTCAGCAAGTATTTTTTATAAAATATCAGTTGAATTGAACTGTAGTTTTTAATGTAAATACGTTATTAATATATTGAATTTGACATTAATAAATTAACTTCCTTAAATATTTTCATTTTACTTTGGGCAGGAAATTTCGTATTCTGTTTAGGTCATTGTAATTAAATTTAAGAAAAAATATATCTCTTTTGTGTTAATACGACCGGTTTAGACAAATATTTGAGTCGTAAAATAAGACGGAAAAAAAATATTGTCATTTCAAGAATAGCTCAAAACGTTTGTAACATTTTGGAAATACCAAAGTTCTCGTTAGTGTTTAGAACGACGATAAAATGAAAGATAATGGATATTTGTGCGAGACGGACGACGACAATGGATGGCTCTTTAATAACGATGCCCCAATCAATAATGTATGAACACAGGCTTTAAAAGTTTCCGAACAATTAGTGACAGCTGCCACCACCACGCTGCTGAGTGGTGTTTGACATAGCGTCTAATATATGAATTAAATCTACTGTGTTATGCATAATACCTATTTTAGCTAATGCATAAGAAAAACACATTATAACAAAGAGTATAAATAATTATAAAAATGTGTCGTATTCACGTTGTACGATATGTGTGGTTCACGTGATTCCACAATATTATTATTTGTAATTCATTTCGATCTGAGTCGTTTATTTGAACAGTAGACAATCTAGACATATCAAAGTAATAGTAAATATATTTTTTTTGAAACCAAATTAAAATAATGAAATTTACATTTAACTGACACTAAAACAGCAATCTATCTTTATTTTATTAAAGTGCAACCCGTGCTGGGTGTTTCGTATCCAGAAAATTAAAGAAATGCAGGTATGCTGTTAAATAATAGGTAATATTACAAAAATTAAATATTCAAAAATATGTATTTTGTTTTTCATCACGTAGTTATTTTAATTTTCAAAATTAATAACTATATATATATATAGAGCACATGCGTTACATAAATATGTTTAAATTAATTAATTAAATTAAAAGTTATAAAATATAGAAATGTAAATATTTTTTTTTTATATATTTTAATAGACAGTAAAAATATTTAAATTTAGCTGTCTTAAGCAAATAATATGATATATTATATTTATAGAAACGCTTTTATAATTACTATGAATGAAGATAATATGTACGTCATTAATCATTTTATTAAAGGTAACTTTAATTATACTAATGATGAGGAATGATGTGGTTCCACTGTATTACAAAAATATGAATTATAGTTATAAATAATGATATTATTTTTATAAACAAAACGTTTAGATTTATTTTATATTGTTTTTACTTAGTATCAAAACTTCCTAGAGTAATATAGCTTTTCTATGATCAATAAAATATTTTTACTTACGAGGAATGATCGGGGCGTAGACAGGCACACGGGATCGTCCATTCCGAAGTCTTGGCACGAAAATTGCAATCGACCATATACTTGTAAAGTCGAAATGCCAGTTTTTCCCATTTCTAAGAAATCGTATTTATTTACGCCATCGGATGTATACTCCACCTATAAAAGTAGGTTAAAACACCGCAAAAATCGAAAATTAATAAACTAAAAATAATTATTTTGGCACAGAGCTCTTAAATAATTTTGGCTTAAAGGTAGTTTAAATAGTTGAACTTAATCTAAGCATGTATTATAACGTCTATGTAATTTAAAATTATTACTGTACCAACAAATAGTAGGTATTTCCTACCTAAAGATACTTTTTCAAAATTATTTTTTAACATTAAATTCAATGAAAATTTAACACATTACCTATAAATAGTTCAAAATATTCAAATCATTTTTCTTCATATTAATTTAATTTTTATACTAAAATATATCATTTGAAATTACGGAATTTATTTATTGCTGAACAGGTACCAACTAGGTAACCATCTGACTAATGTTAAAAAGCCTCCGAAGCACGCAACATATCGTTTACACTTAATAATATTATTATTATAAAGCAATAAACAATTCTATTTCACTAATATATAATTTTAAGTAGTTTAAGTTAATGTTAAAATAATTTTTAAGGTTAACCTTGTGACATTTTGAAAGTAAACAACATGTTAAAATAAAATTATATTTAGTAAATTGCGTTAAGAACTACCAACTATTTTTATCACAAATTACAATATGTTTTGACATGAATTTATCAATTTTGCATATTTAATATGCCGTCATTTAAATATGAATATTATAACATTTTTATAATAAAATAAAACAAGTCCGGCAAAGGCCAAAATATCACGTTATTACAAAAACAAACATTGTGTGATAAATACATACTGTCAGTCAGGTAGCTTATAATTTTAATATATTTGTGATTTGTGATTAAAGTGATAAAAAATATTGGCTTTCATACAAAAAACAATTATAATGAACTAGATAGTATATTATCATAAAAATAAATTAAAGAAAGTTAACATTTATTTTAAAACTGTGCACAATAACTTATGATATTGTAAACTTTATTTAATAAACGTAAAATACACGACAGTTATGATTTATTCTGTTTATTAATTCAATTTTAATTTATTATTATCAGTAATAATGTGTAAAAGTTAGAATATTTTTTTTAATTTATACTATGAATAATATAAAATTAAATACAAATATTAGTAATGATGATAATAATATGTAAACTTAATATGTTAATTTCAGGATATTATACTACCTAATAAATATTGCGTACACAACATGATTTTCTTTTTTTACTACTTATTTTATTATTTACCTATACACTATACATAAGTGTTATCAAAGGAATTAAATAATATGAATATTAATTGGAAGGGCTTACGTGGACTTGTTTACAACGTGCAGGTATTATAGCAATATAGATTAATTAAATAACGTTGAGTATGGACTTAAGAATTTAAACTTATTGGCAATTTGATTCATTCATTATAATAAAGGCATTTTTTTTTCTCAAATTTAATGAAATTTTAAATATAGTATAAAATAAAAAACTTTAGAAGTATAGTAGTTTGATAAAAAAAAAAAAAAATAAAAAAATAAACGTTTTAAAACAATGTGAAAATAATATAGTTAACTACAATTTTTTATTTAAAACTAGCCTCATGACACGAGGATATATGAAGTCAAGACGGACTATCCATCTCCTAAGATTTTCTAAACATTTTTCTTCCTGAATAAATACTAACAGGCGTATAAACAGAAGTATGTTGTATATTGTATATTGTTATATTAGGCATATAATATTAAAGAACAAACGAATGTCGTAAATAATAACTTCTAATCAGAATTCACAATTTCACCAATGACTGTTACGTCAAGTTATATATTATACCATAGAATTTTTTAATCATGTAATATTTTACTTTTCGAATACATCCCACGAAGTTTGTACTGGCTTTTGTGCCCGGTAACGCGACCGTATTCTCACTGCCACCCAGGTATAAGTATCCTAAGGTCAAGGACGTAAATGCACCCGCAGAACTCCCTTGTTCCCCGTACACTTCGTCCACTGTCACGGCCAGCTGTAATAAACAATGCGAATAAGTATTATAACGGTTTATTTATTATATGGGTGCGTGATAGGGAGATAGACACGCAGATACACATGAAAATAAAAATACACTGTTTTTTTTTCTTTGCGCCAAGACGACTTGTCCTTACTAAATCATATTTGCACGCAGTAAGCACACATAGTTCAGAGAATCATTACTGAGCGCACATAATAATTATTAAATTCCCGTATTGTCCAGTACACAAAATATTTCTGAGGCCTTTTTTGTATTTTTCTTTTTGCGACATATCTCTGTCGGGTTAACGGTGACATATTTTATTATAAGTTTTTTTTTTATAAAATTTATGAAGTAAATCCCCAAAAAAATAATAACATTATATAATACTGTTATCACCGTACTACGAATGGAACTTATACAATTATACGATTTGGAAACGTTAGTTTGGTTTGGTAAATTATATTCAGTGACAAATGGAATGGAATTCTCATAAATCTAATTCCATTTAAATCATTTCAAATTGGAATGTAAAATGCTGTTTATGTATATATATATATATATATATATATATATTTGTGTGTTAATACGCGTGCCAAGTTCTTAAGCCTTTATTTATTAAATTGGATTCATAAATTGTATTATGCAAAGACCGCGTGCTCTATGTACTAGTACGTACTAGTACCTACACTAACATGTAATATGGTAATGAATATCAATTTTAATTTACGGCCATTAAAATATTATTTACTTTTAATTTATATATTTTTTTTATATTTGTTATATTATAAGTTAGCTAATGATTTAGACATTTTAGATAAAAAAAAGATTGAGGTTCCGGAAAAATTAAATAATCGAAAATGTTATTTCTGAATTATTTATCATCAATAAATGTTTTTATATTTAAACTCAAGAATAATAATAATAAAAAAAAAAATATGGTTAGAGGAGATACTGACTAAGTGGACCAATAGTGGTTCAATAAGATAAGATGCGAAAAAAAATAAGTCGCGTAGATTACGGGTTCCAAGTATCTAAGCATATTATATTATTATTTCAGATTAAATCGTCTATTTTGTCTTAAATAAATAATATTTAATATGGAATATACATTTAGTCAATAATAGTAATAATAGTTTGTAACAATTATAATGCTTAACGCACAAATCGTTGAGAATATTGTTTATGAATACATACGAAGTTTTCACAATGTTTGCCTATAATATTAATTGGGGCATAATCAATTATTTTAGCAAATCACATCATCAAAATGCAAGTTACATATTCAAATAAATAGTATGAAAGTATAATTATTCTCTCTTATTAAATTTCGATGCGACGACAAAACATTTTAATGATCAGTAGTTTGTTTCAAATTATAGTTCCATTAGATATTGAAAGTAAAATTAATTTATATAATTGATAAAAACGGAACAAGAAAATGGCACCTATATAATATTCTGTCATGAATATAATTATTCCTTTATGCTTAAAGACGCATAATAGTACTCGCGATCATTTTTAGTGAACTACTACAATTAAAATATTTTGATTTTATTTGTTTTTATACTACAATCGATTTTTTCTTTAGATAAAACAGAACGCTTTATTTGCTTGCTTAAAAACGTTTAATCAAGTCTTGTTAAAGCAACATTTTTGACCACATTTTCATGCTATTATTATGAATTATGAACGACAATCGAAAGTAGCACAATCATACATTTCGAAAATTTGTCGGTATTCTCGAGACCCGTTTATTTATTTTGTTTAACATATTTATTTGGTTGGTATTGTATGAACTTACACACTATAATATTTTATTTGTATTCAGAATTAATAATTAAACTTCGATTTTCAAATTAAATTTAATGAATTTGTTCATCATTTTATATTTGTGATCTGTAAAAATAATATATGTCATTTAATATAATACTTTATTCAATCAATTTACATTTTGATGTGACAACATGTAACCACAACTCCCAAACGTAGATAACTCAAAGTTACAATATTTCCAAGGATATTAGCCATTTGAATTTAATGACTGGCTATTTTTAAAGAGCAATTTTTTTTTCATGATTGGCATTTTGGTATTTGTAACAAAATTAATTTCAGCTAAAATATATAGATATTGACGTTTATTATAAATACTATATTAAACATAAATAATAAATAGATTTTACATTTCGCCTGTTATAATATTTATAATTTTTGTTATTTGTTACTCATTATTATTTTTTTTTTTTTAATTGAATAAATAATTTTATTTATGCATTTGTTTAGTTTAAAAACTACAATTTAAGTAAAACAAATAATTAAAATATAGGTATATGGTAATGGTATAAATTATTAATAAAAATTGTACAATTAAAACAAAAGCTGATTTTCAATGGACAATTTAAATAAAATTCGGTTAAAATATTAAACTTCTAAGATTACATTTTAGTAGGTTAATAATTCACAATGTCGGTAAAGGAAGTTCATTGTTATACCAATGAACATAATACATTTTTTTTTTTTTTAATCGAGATCTTCATAAGTTGATTTTGCATATTATAACAATGTTTTTGAGATTCCGACAGACTCAATTTAATATTTTTGAATAATTTATTTTTTAAATCAACAATATCTTTAATTTAGTTTTTTTCTTGATATTTCAATTTAATATTAAATTTCTTGAGTACATATAATTATATAAAACTTTATTTTTCTAAAGATATAGTGCATTTTATATCATGATTAATCATCATTGTTGATTCTAATTGTAGTATATTGGGCGGTTAAAACAAGCATACATTGTGAAAATATATGAAATGAAAATAGTGGAAATAAGGAATTTAACTGTTACATATTTTGCAGTATATTCCCTATGCAACTTAAATATTTTATCAAAGACGAAGACATTAAAAAAATCATCTGTATAGGTAAGTTGTTATTTCTTGAAACGATTCTTATTTATTATAAAAATTTTATATTTCATTAATTTGTATAATGCTATTTGACAGTAATCTAACAATGCAGTCAACATAATGCATACGTTATGAGTTATGACATTGTCTGAATGCATTTCATAAAGCACATCTACATGAGAATAGAGTAAACAAGTTTCCAACCTGACAAGTAACATTGTGCTCTTATTTTATTCAACATTTTTCTTCATAATATGTTGCAGAATAAAAATTAATGATTAATGAAACACATTTATAGTAATCTTGTTTACAATGATTTAGGTGAATTGTTCAAAGTTTTTATTTGTTAAGAAGTAAAGGAGTAAGGTTTCTTATATTGTTTCGTATTATTATAACTTTTAGTAAAATGTTTGAAATGATGTTTTTTATTATAATACATATTTTTGGTATATTACAAATGGAAAATTTGAATTTTTATAGCTGTTTAAAAAATACAAACCTTGCAAAAACTGGTAACTGCAGATATCTAAAAATAAAACATAAATTAAGGATTAGTTAAAGACAATATTACAGAATTATAGATACATTTTTCAGATATTGGTTATCTTATTTAACCTATTTTTATAATTTATAAACATCATACTGTGTTTACTTATTGTTAGAAAACATAAAATCTTGATACTATCGTTTACAAAATATAAAATAAACAAAACATTTATAATATATTTCCGAGATCATTATGCTACAAATTAAAGTAATCAAATATTGTTTAAATATAATAGAAAATTACACAAAGGAACGTTTTTAATTTTTAATATCAGAAATATAATTTGAAATCAAGTCACTATTATGTATTTTTTTATTCACCGCTATATTCGTTAATAAAACTTTAAACTTTCAATTTAAATTTTATTTGTCCAATATAAATATAATTTCTCAGGTATTTTTAAAAGGAAAATACGGCCTTAAATATTTTATAGGAGTTATATACTAATTCATTGTCCACTGCTCTCTTATCGTTTGTTGACAACCACTTTGAAAATTAGAAAATATAGTTTTGACGGATGAACAAACTGCCGTGTGTCTGACGTCAGCAGTAATAAATGTCGAAAGTGCATTATTAAGAATTAAAATCCTTTACCCCTTGTACTTTGCGTGTGACTGATATCTTATGCCATTGGTTATCGTCAAACCGTATTCTGTTTGGCTTGATAAACATATCCAACGAGCCCGTGCCTACTCTCATCGTCACTGTAATGCCACCAGTCACGATGCCCACATTTAAGTAGTTACTAGAGCCATCTCCTGAAACATAAAAATTTGCAGTTTTTATAATTTTTGATATTGTTCAAATAATCGTGATTATGTGACCATAAAAGGCAAATTTTAAAGTGCCTTGTAAAAATAATGACTATGCGGTGTATAGTTATGTACTAATAAAGTTTCGTTTACATTCTTTGGTATTATAGTTCTATTAAATATTAAAAATAACATTCAATTATATTTTTATAATAATGCGAATACCTACGTAATATATATTTTTTCATTCATAATTTTTACTTGTTTAAATGTTATAAGCATTTAAAATTTGGAAAAAAAATTGATAATGGTTTTAGTTAACCGGACAAGCACTCAGAATAGAGTTATTTGAATACTTATTATTACATTGAAATTAAAAAAAAATAATAATATAACTCTATCCATAATTGAGTGATTAAAATCTAATACCCAATAATTAACAACAAAATTAACGCAATATATTAAAATATGGCCTCCAATGGTTATTGGTAAAAGAGAGTTAATAATTTTTAATATGAAAAATAAATCGTTTTTAATATATATTTAAAAAAATTGTTAAAACGGATTGCTTATTAAAACTTAATCTTGCACATATATGTTAGTTGATATAACAAACATTCTTTCTAAAATTATATTTTCATTTTTAATCCTTAGCTGCAAATTTGTGATTTGTTTAATCTATAAATAGAAATGATTAATAGAAATGATATTGATTTTTTAGTATTAAGTAATATAAACTCTAAAAACAATTTTATTGGTGGAAATTATACTTTGGTAATTAAATGGATTGGTACTTATGTTATTTGAAAATAATTCTATACAAAGCATTATGTATAGACTTCGCTTGCTATTCAAACACGTTGAAATTGTATAGGTTTTATTTTATAATGATAACATTTGAAATGTAAATATAATTGAAGTATTGTTTACTGTTAATTTTTAAACTGTCACATTTTATGCCAAATGTATGCTTTCTCTCGACACATTAAAAAAATGGTGAAATTATTCAAATTCTTCGTTGAAAAACCGGTCAGTCCTCACGTCATGTACACGCAGCCGTCACAATACATATTATGGCCCTCAATTGTCAATGTGCTTACGGTATGTCTAACGTCTGTTCATACATAAATTACGGAAAAGGTACCTTACACTGCCCTGCCAAAGTGAAAGACAGTAACAGACAATTTTTCAAAAAATACATTATTGCAGAATACTTTGTTTGTTGGGCTATTTTACATTGTTTTTACTAGGTTAAAATGTAGTAACACATTTTTTACACCATCAAAATTAGCTCTGAATATCTAGTATTTATCCGGAAATATCACTGAATACTAAATAAATTAGCAGTAAATGATATATTTTAAGAAAAAACACCGATTTCAATAAATTTGTTCTTAACTTTGATAAAATATATATATTTGATTGGTTGGAATATGTGTAGATACTGTAGCCTTTTTGATTGTAATTATTGTAATCATTTTTGAATACCTATTACAAACGCAGTATCTACTTAATTTTTCCAAAAAAAGATATAAATAATTGATTTAGCTAAAAGAAAATTAACCAGAATGATTTATAAGATGAATTAATAGGTACAAACAACGATCAAAATATTTTTGAATAGTGTATACAAACAAGCGTAAAAGTTCAATAATAAGAAAAATCAATTTCTCAATATTTACATACTTGTAGATGGTACCTTTCACTTTGGCAGGGCAGTATAATAACATTGGGTATACTGGACTTCTTATCATTTATCGAGTATTATAATTAGCATCTATGCTTCGATGATTTGTATTAATGTCTTAAAAAAATGTGTAAAACTGAATATAAGCAATATACTACTCACTATTACGTTTCTGAAGCTTAGTGAGATTTTAGCTTCCATTATTTACAAGTGTAAGTGTTGTTTACAACAGTTGTGATTTATTACAAGTGTTAAAAGCTTATTCAAACATTATTATTCACGACCCCACAAATTAATAACCTTCATTCGATAGGAAAATGCGTGATGAAATAGAAGAAAACAACTGGTCAACATTACAAAAGATGTATAAAAATATTCTTTCTACATAATTTAATTTCACGAATAATATTATTTAATTAGATTTTAACTATCTATGAAAAATACATCAACAACTACCTACACAACTGTAGGTAATTTATATTCAGTATAATCAAATGAAAATTACTTATTTTATAAATCTTAATAATCTACTTTCATTATAATAAGATTTTTTATACATTTTCAATGAACAATGTTTATGCTTAGTAAATATTTAATATTTAGTAACAAAAATACTTAATTAACTAACATTTCATGTTATGTTGAATTTAATTTTTACATAACTACGAAAACTTTTTCCATATTTATTCAAAAATTATAAAATAGTTGAAATATTATTTACGCAAATTGCTTTTCCATTTTAATAAACTATTAATTAGTTAATTGTAACTAAATGTCTTAAATGTGTAGCATCCAGTTATTTACAAATTTAATGGCATAAAAACACTTAATTTATAATATTATATTAGTTTTAACGAGAAACGAATTTATTTGTATGTGTATTTATTTTAACAGCAAATACATTCTTACCCATGTGGTAAAGTAGTCCAGCTGGCTTTTTGGTTTTGAAATGCAACACAAATGAATCTTCTTCGGTGTTGCCGTCGAATGCATATTTCAAAAATTCTTCTCCAGTAAATGAAGCTTCTGCCATTACTTTATCTGTGAATAACAAAAAATAAAATTCTGATTACTATTTTAGAAAATAATTTATTAATTGACACATTATTAATTGGCAGATATTTTTATAGAAATAATATTCTCTAATAATGTTCACTACCAGTAGTACTTAAAACTACAAGCAGAATACGTCATTTATAAAAATGGCCGAAACCACTTTAGAATTACTTCTATTTTTGGGATTTTGAGTTTTATTTTTATCATGCTACTAGAAGAAATAAAAATATTCGAAATTATTTCGTTTGTTTCATAGTTATATATATAGGGAAATTTCTATCATAAATGCAACTTCAAACCGGAAAAAAGCCATTCAAAACTGTAAGTTTATCATTTTCCGAATAATGAAATAAATGTTTTTATAATTAAACTAGGTTAAATTATTTTTACTCGTTTAATTTATTTAGTTTTAAAATAGTTCAAATCAATCTAGAATTTCTTATTATTAACCATAAAAAATTAATAAAAATAATTCCATTTTTTAATCATTTATTTTTTTGAATAATGACATATTCTTAATCGATGTATAGTATTATTCATTGTATATTCTTAATAATGTAAAGTATTAAGTCTAAATATTTAAGCTATATGGTATGGTTTTTAAATTTTAAGTGACATAAGTTAACTGATAATATAATTTCAAAATACTTAATTGTGGTTTGGATCATAACTGAATAGGAAAGAATAGTTTCAAGAAAAAAAAGACGTTTAGTACTCATATGAAGTTTATTGTTCTGATCGATTAAGGTATATTTTTGAAATATTTTCAATATCCAAATAGTAGATTATAAAAACACTTATTACCGGTGAATGACCAGATTTTAATAATATATAATATTCTAGTTGTTTAGTATATACGAATATTAACTCTCAATTTTCTATTTAAATTACTTATAAATATATTTATTTTTATATTATTAATCTATCAATGGTTAACTAAACAAATTCATTATTTTAGTATGGTTATACCTAACTTATAAATAGTGTTGGGTTTAGATAAGTACTTTTTTTAATCTAGATAAAGATAAAGATTATACGACAAAAAATTATCTAGATAAAAATAAAAGGTAATTAAATTCAAATTTATATAGATATCCAAAAATATAATTTTTTTAATATATTTATATCCAACTTTTTAAAAGTATACCTTAGATACTACTTGAATGTGATTTAAACACAATTAATAAGTATAAATTTATGTGGGTAATAGACATCATTATTTGTGAAGAGTTTAAATGAATAATACATTTTTTAAATTAAATATTTAATACTTATAATGTTATAATAATTAATAACAGAACACTTTATTTAATGTTAAATATTATTATTATAAATTATTAAAATTTATATAAAATGGGAATTTATTATATTAAGTATTATTATTTGTGCAGACGGATTTATCTAGATAACTAAATATTTATCTATTTTATATAGATCTCAACACTCATTATTACTCATTAAAACGAAGTACCTATATATTTATTTTATTTTATAACAACATATTACAGTAAATAATGTTTTAACTAATAGATATTTGTTTATCTAACAGGCAAATATATAGTATTATATTGAAAAAACTTAATTTAGGAACATAATTTAGAATTATTTTAAATTTATTAAATATGTAGTAGAATTTGTAGCTTGTATAATTGTCTAAAAGATTGATAATTAGAATTTATATTATTTTACATAAATCTTAAATTACACCAAAAATTAAAACACTAGAACTAATAATGATTTAAATGCTTGTGGATGTTAATTAATAAATTGATTTTTTTCTGAAAGTCAAACAATCAATTTATTTTAGATGTGTGGTACAACTTAATAAAATAATTTATGAACATTTAAATATAAACTAGTACTTAATTGTATTATAATTAAAATAAATAATATTTACTCGTAGAAACTATGCAAATTTTTTTTATTGGGACTTTTTTTTAAACTACATTTGTAAAATAAATATATAGACTCAAGTATAAAAAAAGGAAAACAAAATTATTCAAACAGTATATGAAAGTGTTGAATTTTCAAATTTTTATAATGATATCCACTGGTATTTTATCAATACCAGTGGATATCATTATAAAAATTAAATATTTACAAAATAAAAACTTATATTTTAAGATTAAAATTAGTGTAGTTACTTTTTTTTTAGTTCATAAAATGTGTATTATAATTGCATAACTTACAATTTGTTTAATTTTTTAAAATACTATAATTACATTAGAAGTAGGTATATATATTTGTTAAAGCAGATAAAAAATAGTGACTCACAAACATTTGAATAAAGTTTTAAAAAAATGTAATAAAGTTGAAAGAAACATTAAAGTAGTTATCATGGATAAAAAAAAAAAAAAAATAAATAAGATAGAAAGGGTGTTATATCTGATTACAATAATGGAATTTTAAGCTTGACTACTGGTACAATAGGATTGTGCTGATAAACAGCTACTAAAAGTTACAGGAAAAACAACTTATGTGTAGTATGTGTGTACTTGCTCTCATACAATTTGATTTTTGTTGATGTTTTATTTTCATTGTATTTATCAGTCAATACACCTATAACTATGAGAAAAAACTGTACTACATTAATAAATATTTGGTCATATGTATGCGAGTGTGTGAGTGGGGAGAGGGTATATTTTTGCTCATAAAAAATAAAAAAAATCAAGCAAGGTTTCAAATTACTGCTTAAATTTGGTCAAATTATTACTGTATAAATATAAATTAAGAAAATTAATTAATAATATGTATTAATAAGTTTATATTCAATGGTATACATTTTCTAATATTATAATTAATATTGAAACAACACTAACATGCTGGAAGTTGAAAACATCCTGGAGGATTTTACAATTCTAAGTTCCTTAATATTCACATATGTAAACACATAGATATAGTTTAATAGTATAGTTGAAATATACATTATACTAAAGTAATACATTTTCCTTTTTAAAATAAAAAATACTTTATTATCACGGTATTTGAAGTATTTTCATTATTTAAACGATAATTTTATATTTCACAACATTTTCTTTGTTTCTTAATCTGTGACAGAATCTATATTTCTAAAAATATATTGATATATAAATATCGGATATATTGAATCAATATTTTTTTATTTAAAACCATTTAAAGTTATGGTAAGAGGAATGAAATGGCTATATTATTATATGGGGCACCCCGTGAAATGTAAGTACACCCCTCTGGGAATCTAAACTATAAATTCTTTCAAACAATAAACTGTTGGTTCAATAAAAAAATATATGCATAAACATGTAAATATAATGGTTGTCTAAAAAAGACTAAAATCAATCTGATAAGAAATTTGATTCTTTAGCAAAAATAGTGAAAGAAAATCGAAGAGAAAATTATCTAGTATGTAAATTAACGTCTTTGAAATACTTTTGAGTATTCTTATTTTAAAAATAACTTTTTTAAAAAGATATAATAAACATTCACTCGGATAGGTAATGCTTTTAAATAATTAGTAAAATGCAAATCATTGCAATAATATACTGTATATATATTTAAAACTATTGTAAACAAGAACGCATGAGATTTATAAAAATATAACGTTAAGGGTTTATAGTAAAATAATGCTTTAAATATTTGATACTACTTAATACTAAATAATAAAAAAAAAAAAAACACGATGCTTTGAAATTTTGAAATGTGTGTGGTAGTAAATTAATTACATAAATCATTTAAAATAAACTATAATATACATGTTTATATTGTATAATAGTTATCGTTTAAAAATAACTTACATTGAAGGTAGTAAAATAATGAATTATGTCTAAATTATGCTGGATAAGTGATAATAAACATATTTATTTATTAATAAATCAAATCATTTTGAGTTTAAAAAATGTACATTTAAAATTTATACTTTAATAAACCAAGAGTTAAATTTAAATCGAAAATAAAGTTTTTATGATATTGGTACAACTTTCTTATGAATATGCATTTATAAATCCTAAATAAATTTGCATAAGGCTTTCCATTCATAATGCATTTATTTATAGAACGAAAATTTGAAACTGCTTTTGATTTTAAATTGGTTATGTTGTATTTGTATTGTTCTGTAATTTATAAAAAATACAAATTATTTTTTTTTATCTCTGAACACTATTTCATTGTTTGGAGATAATTATACATTGCTATATATATACATTTTTAGTTTTAAATACGATATCTATGTACATATTTATTTCATAAATATGTACATATTATGCGACATGATTAGAAAACGTTTGAGATAATGTTAATGTGCATAGGGTAATGTAGAATTATTTTTAACACACTAAATTATTGTTTATGTTTCTATACCTATCAAGGCGCGATGAATAGGCAATTTAAGTACTTTTATGTGGTTACATATGTGGCGTTTAAACGATATTCCGAAGTGATTTTCAATTAGACAAATGTATCATGAAAATATTTCAATAAGACTTGTGACCACTATATACAGAACACTTGCGAGTACACCCACGATAACTGTTTGATTGCGAACAATAAAAAACTCGTGGATTTTGATAGTGAAAAATAACTGTTTTATAGTTACACCACAGTTCAGTTATCGCATTTTATCCGGTATCTAGCGTTCAATGAAAACCGTAATTATTTCAAAGTTTAATGAATGATATTTGAAAGCAAAGAAATAAGGTACAAATATCTAATCAAATTCATAATATTCAGTTGGTTTAATACACGGGCAAGGAAATATTTAATTTTTAAATTGTTTAAACTGTTCTACGCATATTATCACGATTCTGTGTTTGTGTGTGTGAGAGTGTGTGGTGATAAATATATAATATATGTCACGTCAACAAAAAATTACCACTAAAACCGCTTTTAGACCAAGTGTTGAAATGTCGGAGCGTTGAAGTATTTACGTATATTGTACGCGATAATATCGCCACTAAGGTCTTCAAACTTTAGGTTGCCCACTTAACTCAGATACAGCTCTGTATCGTTGGATCCACCATTCACTCTTAACAACGACCATTGTTAAAATTACGAGTGATACTCAGAAAACGGTTTTGCGGTAAATAATTACTTTACACCAATTAATCGTAAACCCATCGGACTCCGATTTCTCGTCAATTACCGCAGAAACGTTCAGAAAACGATGATATCTGACCGTCATAATTCGTTAATGCATATTATGCAAACGAGATACGAATCCAAACTTTGCATCAGACAACATCTGAAACTTACATCAATCACTGTAAGAAAAAAATACGATTGATTCCGTCGATGCCATTTCCGCGAACCAATAAATTCTCTAATTCGAAACAACAAAAAATACTTAATAGCAATTACAAACAATTATCAAGCAACATAAAGTATAGTAGTAACAAACCTCAATTTCACGTCCTCCATTTATTCCAGCTCCAACAAACAATGTATTTTAATAAAAAAAATCAAAATAATAATAGCTCCTGTTCAGATTGCAAAAGTTTCACCACAGAGCTGAACTTTGAATGTGAGGACCATGTACTAATAAACATGTATAGAATATATTTGAACCAAATAGATTTATGACTGTTATGAAAAATGATTTTATTTCAATTTAGTGAATACAAGTTTTATTATTGGCTATCCTTGAAGTGATTTTAAGTCAACATTTGTTCATTCTAGTTCTCCAAGTATAATTGTTATTTTAAGAAAAAAATGTTATGAAAGAGGACAGCTTACTATAATATATGATAGCAACTAAAAGTTTTAAAAATACTTAAGGAAAACTTTGACTTTCATGTTCATACAATATGTACAGTTCAACATGGTCGTAGAAACCTTGTTACGATATTAGTTATCCGGGGAAGGTTTTTTTATTCCTTATGGATAAATTTTTAATAGTTGTAGGTTAGAGTATTTGTGTATGAGCTTTTATCAATAAAGACACATTTGGTTTTGTATATATAGAATAATTATTTTAAAAATAATTTTATTGTTCTCGAAGATGGGCTAATAATATGTATAGGTATCGGTGAGTTCGATCGTACTGGTCGTGTCTGTTAAACTGACTACTTTATATTTGATGTGTGTTGGCGATAGGGCTTAAAATTATATGTATGTGTTAATATTATTGTATCGGTTAGCAGATGATCATACATAATGTAGAGTTAAAATATAATATGCATATGCAGCATATAACCTACTTATAATTGTTATAACAACAAAATCTCTCCTAACGGATACCTCTAATTAACGGACAAATTTTCAGTGAATAAGTGTTTGTAGGATTTAGAGGTATTACTGTATATGCATATATCGTTTTATGTGGCTTGGTTGAAACAGTTAAACGTAAAAACAATTCAAACATTGCCTTTATAAATGCCTACAGATTATTGCGAAAGTCCCTTAACACGTCACGAACAAGGTTAATGATGACTTACTTACTAGACAAATAATTATAATATTAAATACTGTCATCTCCCAATTAAAATGTCCACGTGAAATCCTTTAAAACAACAACCCTTAACACAAAATTACAATCCTTATAGATGAATATGTAGATATGTATGAGTGTAGACTAGTGAAATTATCTCTTTATTATATACAATTGATTTATACTAATTTGATTTTTCTTCAGATAATCTTTCTCTATGACAATATTTAAAAAAATGTTTAGTCTACTTAAAAATGGTGGATGCAAATATCGTACATAATATCATGTTAAATGTGCATTATTGTATATTTTACCTATTTAGTATAAATGTAATATTTTGCAATTTATTTATCATTAAAATATTTAACAATTGTTAAGCAAATAAATAATAATAAATGTCCATTATATTTTATTAAACTGATATACTAGTATGTTGCCTTTAAGTATAGGTATTTTTGTTTCTATTTATTTGAGGATATTTAGAGTGATTTAATTATTATATTATTTATTTAATTGATTGTGTTATATGTTGTTTAAGGTTGTTAAATCGTACCTATATAAGAAAAACTTACTTAGATAAGAACTAAAATAAAATGTAACTTTGGTATACTGCTTTTATTCAACACCATGAAAACCTAATTAAATAATAAATAACTCTCCTACCTATTTAAATATTTTATGTTTCAGAATGAGAACCCTTTTGCAAAGTTATTTGAGCTTACATTAAACCTATTTGATAACTTTAATTTAGACTTTATATTTTATATCACTATTTTTATCACTATCGTATTTTGTTTTAAAATTTCTCTAAAAGATTTTTTTCTTATTTCGATAATTTAATGCTATAATTACACTAGTATAATGTTGAGTAATATAAATACCATATATTATATTATGAATTTTTCTTGTTTTAATTCTTAAGCTTATGAAACGCGTTAAAATTTGATTTTCTGAATAGTGTACTTAATATTGTAATTTTATATATTTTATATAATATTACTGTAGATTATACGATACACATAACGTACGTATTATCCAAACTAAAATGTACAAATTATTTTTAAATAAATTTCAAATTTTCAGTTTAAATAAAATTTAAATTTAAAATCTAGAAATTTATGAACGTGAAATTACTATGCTTAGTTTAAACATATTATGCAAGATGATAAAGTTATTAGTAAGTGCGTTTTAGTGAACTAAATAATACAAAATTCAAAAATAAGTAATATTTGAAATTAAAAAATGGATAGTTGGATAATTGAAAATATTTCTATAATGAATCCCTCTATAATAGTTTTCACTATCAGCAAAATAATGTGTTATATTTTATTTTTATTCGTTGTAATACATATGAGTATAAGCCGGAAACACGCGGTATCATAATAATATGGCAAGTATTTCGTACACAAATGCAGAAATAATAATAAAAAGAAATCATTCAACTTTTCTATTGTATTTTTCTTTCATATGCAGGTACCTTCTTATATTATACACGCGATTACAGTGTATACTTGCACATACGCGTATACAAAAGCTCGGGAACCAAGATAAAATAAAACCCTAGAAGGCTTGTTAGCACGTATAAATATATTAATATGTATACACAAGAAATTAATCATGTCACTGAATGACATTCAATTTTACTGGGTACGGTAAAAATACGAAACATGTATAATAGAAAAGTCTCTGACAATAGGTTGTGAAGTAATCAATGCAAACGCCGTTTGAAAAATTAACGATTTGACCTTTTACTGTACATACTATAGACATTTCAAACGCAAAAGTGTTTTTATCCATTGTATGGTCATATTTTGGCATTTAAAACGTGCATAGGTTAAAAAGATAACCTTGATCCTTCGCGAACACTTTCAGGACTTCGTGATCGGGTACGTACTATGTGTCTATGTTTTAAAGTTAGACTAGTAGAGGTCTTCAAAATAAATAGCTTATTTCGGGCAATAAAATATGAAAGTACAATATAAACAAAAAAGATTGCGTCTTGGTAGATGATCATAGAATTCATGGACTGCATTCAAAAAAAATTTCCTTTTACGTTATTTAGAATTAAAAAGTTTTACAACATATGCGTTTACCGTAACATTTTAGAAGTAAATGTTTTAAAATATTTACATCCATCATTATTTTTAATTATAACGTATTACAGTGTTTTTTAAGTGCACAAGCGTCATATGATGTAGAGTCACAAGAGTAAGGGGAGGGGGTGATAAATTCTTATTTAGTATATAAAAAATAAAATTACCGATAATATTAAAAAAGTAACAATAAATAATATTATCTAATGAGTAATACCGTAATGGTCAGGATACAGCATAATATAATGCTTGGATTGTTTAAAATAAAATTAAACCACGTGGAATAATATTTCCACGGTGCCAATAGAAATGAAAATATACATTTTATTTTTATTATATGTACATAAATATAAAATTATTTTGAGTTGCGTTAATTTTTGTTAATAATGATATTCCATATTTGTCCTATTTTATAAATCACTATGTTTTGTTTTGTGGTATTTATTTTTTTTTTTGTTTATCGTTTTTCATTTTAATACGTTTACAAATTTCAAACTTGTTTTGTCATGTTTAACGATGCAACCCTGCGGCAAAATATTATATTATTTGCATCAGTGTTCACTGCTACAAATTTTAATTATTATCAGTATCCATTGTCCATTTTGTGGTACAATCTATTCTAATCTGATTTTACGCATTATACTATTACCAAAAATTATTTTTATTATAACTACTTGCCACTAATTAGGATACTAATCTAATAAATCATGTACGGTTATCTGTAAATTTTAAAAATATTTCACACCTATATAACTAAATATGGTAATAATAAAATAGGTATAATATTGTATTATGCTTATTATACAGTATGCAAGTTGTAATTCAAAATGTAGGGCGAATATTTTAGTTAATTATTATTAACATTATTTTTTGATTTAATAGTCTCACTTGATTTACGAAGACATTTCAAAAATCAATAAAGCTTTTTTTTCATATTCTAAAAAAAATTATTTTAATAAAAAATAGAAAAGACCAATTTTTAGACGAAGCGTGTATTAAAAATATTAAAAAAAAAAGAAAATAATTTTGAGTAAGAATAATTAATTACTCTTAATTTCAAAAATATAACAAATTGTATACAATTTTAATAGGTAAATTATAACTACTTAGTTCACACACATTAATCAGAATACTATTTGTTAATATTGTATGCAATATTTAACTTTTTTTTATAATGTGACCGTTTTAAATATTTTGAAAATTGTATTTTAAAAATAAAAATAAATTTAAGTTTTTTCTTTTATAAATTATAGTTTAAAAGTGGTCAATAAATAAAATTTATTTGATACGAAAAATTGCACTAAAATATTTGCATTACTTTCTTGGTTACCGACTTTACAATTAATGGCACGTACCGACTGTATTTATGCGTATGAAGTTACAATTCTTATTAGTATTATCCATAGTCATTAGCCACTATAGTTAATTATTAAATAAATTGCTGGTACTCTAAAATAAATTCGTAGTCAGCCGATTGAATTTCGACTTATATCTTATGTTATAACATTTTAGGATCGAATCGGTGAAAATATGCCAGTAAGACAGTAAAACATAATTCATGTGTTATCATCACAAATTGCTTGTACATCTCGTTCGTGATTTTTGTGATTTTCAAATCACGATACCTATCTATTTTTATTCTTATTGTAATATTCTTGGTACTAGTCATGATGCTTTTCACGGTTTAACGACTATCATACTAATATGTTTTTGATCTCACCAATATATATTTTACTGATATCCACAAACTCAAAGGTATCTATGCTCTAAGTCAAAATTCTTAATTGGTTTATTAGCCCAGCTATAATTACGTGGTAGAGATCGTTTATTCTCTGTTGTTGTTTGGGTACCTATACATGTAGTGTAGCTCAACTATACACTATTATAATATTTGAATTAATTACTATTTAATTTATAATATTATATTAATTAATTTTTACGAGAACTTTCCCATCTACATATTATTATTACGGCGGCGGCTGGAGAGCTGTGCAGGTACTTAGTTGGATCTTTTGTTCGGGATATGCCATAATGCCGATTCAACGACGCTATACTTGGTAAGTGGTTTCCGGTTTTATTCAAAATATAATTTGCATTCACCCAATTATCAACGTTTAACCTTATGTTCAACTTTTGAAGCCACGGTAGACTTGATCAAGGGATCGTTGTATCGTTGTATAGTTTTGAAGTTTTCACTGAAGGCATGGTAGTTGTATATTTACTTAGAGTATAAAGCAATCTTTTGCAAAAAGCCTGAGACAAGTTAATGAAAATTCTCAGAGAATATTTATTTTTGTCGAAGCTCCGCTAATCACGTAAGTATGGACGGTGTAAAGAAGTCTGTCTATGATGGAGTGTTTCTTATTTATCTACGTTCATGCTATGCTATTGAATTCAAACAAATATTGGCGTTAGCCACTCGAGAAAGACATTCTCACGAATAGTTTTTGACGTTCTTAGCAAAAGCGATATCGGCGTGAAATGTCAAGCGTTGACGGTTTATATAATATTATATTTGTGTGTAAAAGAAAAAAAATATTGGTTCCACTTTTCGATGGGTACTTACGCACGAGTACCTTAAATAAAAAACACATCATTTTACTTGTAAGTATTACTATAACATATTTTATTAGTAGTTATATAAATATAAAGCACAGGAGCTTTAGTTTCGTTAAAATTGCGGGTTTTTTTTTTTTTTTTTGGTCTCAGGTTTCAAATTATTATGCTAATTTGAGTTGTAAAAAAAGACGTATTTTTATTTTTATTATTTATTTTATTATCTTGAGATAGTTATTACTACTCGGATTGGCTGATTGGTAATAAAATTTATATCAATAGAATTTATTATTTTAAAGCTGCATTAAACGTATATAAGTATGCTTCGACATAATTGTAATCATTGTTGTTTTGTCTTCTAACGGTATTATTACATTTATTTGAAGTTACATAGTTGATTTTATATCTTTTCACTTAGCAATGTGTTATTGGTTTATGATTGTACTGTATGTCATATTCGACTCACATTTATTTATTCATTTGAAAAAGAGTTATAAAATCGAATAACAATTAGAGGTATTCCATTTTCTTCTGCGTGTACACAAAATATTTTCTTAAATATTATAAAAAAATTATATTAAATACCTATTTCTATTTATATCTAAATCATAGTATCATAATATAATATTATTATTATTTATTTAATTAATTATTTTTATTTATTTATATCAGCTAAATAAATTACAACTATTTAATTACTTAATAATTACAATACATTACATTAATAACAGCTGATACGCATACCAACTGAACTATAAGCTGGTATACTAGATACAGAGTTCATGATTATTATAATTCGTTTTATAGTAAAATACTTATATATTTATACAACTAAAATACTACTTAATTAATTAAATAGAGTATAGTAAATTGATTATTTATAATTTTATAAATACACAAATTATCATTATTATAAATATACATATTTTTTTAATACTCTATAATTATATGTCTATTTGAATCATTATAATATTATTAAAAAAAAAAAAACCATTTAAAAATGAACTAAACCATTAAGAAAGCAATACGTATGAGGAGAGGATATCATGCTATAAATATATTTTTCTGTTCTATAGTAATTAAGAAATATCTAAGTTATAAGTTGATACTAAGGTTTGTGTGAGTTTGCTAAACAGATATAAGAAAATAATTAAGAGGTTAGTGTTAAAGGCGTATATAGGTAACACAGTTTACCCCAAAACTTGTGTATCCGTGATGAATTTGAAAAGAGAACAATAAAAGAGTAGATCATGTTACTAATAATAATTTATAAAATATTGATACACTGAGAGAATATGTTTTGGTAATTTATTTATTTACATTAAACGATTTATTATCTCATAGACTGAACTAACAAAGTATCCACCAGCAATAGTTTAAAAGAAAATATGTATTTGTAAAACTTCTTTTTATAAAATATGTTTTCTTTATTAGATTTTTTACTGAATCCAAAGTATAATTTATTCAAATTTGTGGTTATTTTTTTGTTAAATGATATGATGCTTAAAATTTAAGACTCGGTACAAGTCTTCAATGATGTACATTGAGTGAAGTGGTATAGAAGAATGTGTATGAACCAATTTTAAATAATAACTTTCATAATATTTATACTCATTACAATTTACAATATTTAGTTTGTGTAGTAATTTTATTAGCACTATATATATAATAGTGAGTACTATAGATAGCTTCAAAATAAAAATAATTTTTTATTCAATATTTACATAATTACTCAGATAAAATCTTTGATTTATTACTGAAAAAGGAACATTACTCAAAATTTAATAATTTTCTGTTCAAAATTATTCACTCAGCATTTCATACTTCGATTCTCGTAAATCTTAATTCAAAAGTAAATAGTTTTAAAGGTGTTTATAAAAATATTTAATAGTAATAATAATTAAGCCTATATATATATATAACTCATTACTACTAAAATATAAGATGGCTAAGATGGCTAATACTTAATACAGCTAGTAGGACTTAAATTATCATTATATTATATAATTGTCTGAGAAATTGTTTATAAAAAAAGAATATAAGTGTGTAAACTTTATTGTATATAAAAAAATATAGATTTTTTTTATGTAAATTTAATACAGAATAACATATAATGCATATTTGAAAGTTACAAATACAAATCGTTTGCGTTGGAGTTTTTTGTAACAGATGTTTCAAGTTAGTCACTCGGGACCGACGTAAATAAGGTTAAACTTATTTTCATATATAGATATATTGGTGAACAAATATGTTTATAAAAATATACGAGTAAGTATGTACATGTAGTTTGTATCAGTAGAAATTGTTTATAATGACGTTGAAGGAAACAGAAAAAAATAGAACAACCACAATTTAAAACATAAGTTATTTCAAAACAATATGTATTCAGTTATATTTTAATTGAAATATGTTAACTCTTATCATGCAGGCATATGTTCAATATATATTTTCATTAAATATAAAAAAAAAATCTATATTTTTTATTAGTAATGTGTATTTTCTTTATATAAAAACCGTGTTATTGTAACTTCTTTTTCAAACGTTGTTTTTCAACTTATATTATTGTAGCTATACAATTTTACACTATTATTTTACTGCACCGAACATTGAATTAATTTATAAATTTACATTGTTAACATAATTATATTCTTTCTCACTACTATTATCAACTTCTTCGGATTTGCTGCTATTTACGAAGTAACATTACATGATCTATGAGTATCTCTAAAGTTAGTTCCTCATTATCAACATAAACATTATTCCTATGCATCTGGCTAACTTATTTTCCTACTTCTACTTTTTGAATTGGGCTGTTATTGAAATCTTCATGTCAAAAATATTAATGAATTGTGTTTTTGATGCTATATGTCATGTGATAGAAAATTCATTAATCTAGTATACTGATATATTGGTTCAAATTTTATTTTGTTTATTATTGTTGATAAGGTTTTATACAAATAATTTTCGGAAATAAGTTTTCATATATTTTATTACACTCAGATTCATTGAATATTGGTTGAAGAGCAAATATAAAAATGACTTGGTAAAAATACAAGTTATTAATATTGCATAATTTAACTTTAAGTATAGGATGCGTAGGAAAGTTGCCTATCAAATCTGAAATACATTTATTATTTCTCCTTAGCACTAAGTACTAACGTCAAACAATTTCGGATTACAAATCTGACGTACTCCATAATTTAGAATTTTATCAATAAATCACTGGTATACAGAAACGATATTTTTGAAACACCACTGCTTACAGAATTTTCAAATTACGATCAGATTCATTTTTTCTAGTCATATTATATTTGCCAAAACTGCAAGATATTCTTTTGACATTTTGTACCTGAAAATTTGTCACCTTAAATTTAAATGTTCTGTTAGGAGAGCTCATGAAAAAAAAATCTGATCTTGTCTGCTTTATTATTCTGGTCAACTGCAGTGTATTCTTATCTGAGTTAAGCCATTCATTTTTAAGCCAATTTTATTTGATTTTTTATTAATTGACAAGAATACAGTATTATATACTAATCTAAATACAAAACCTTTGAATTTAATCAGTTGAAAAATTGAAATAAAATAATATTTAAGTACCAAAGCTTTTAGCAAACTTATTGGTCTTTTTATGAAAAATCGCTCCATTCATCGGGGTGCCTATTCAAATGCCTTTGATTCACAATTCAACGTAGTAACACAATATTGTCTAAATCTGTAAATTGTACAATTTAAATAGTTCTTTATTGATTATTTCAAGTTTTAAAACTTTTGTTTTATTTTTTCACGAGCTTTATTTAATATAATGGGAATTGTTGAATGATTTTCGATTTATTCATTAGCTATGCTATCATCATTAAACGAACGATTAGTATTATATTTTTTAATTGTTAATAATTGCTTTTAATTTTTCATAATTTTGGAATAAATACTGAACTTATTTAAAACACACAGTACATAATACGACCGAGTAGCGCATTTACGGATGATACACGAGGTGCTGTTTGATTCTTTAATAGTTTGATCTATCTAAAATTAATTTATGTCAAAAAATGTAGATATTATGTCTTGTATATTGCGTGGTTGTTATAGATATAATATTAATTGACTAAATCCACCAAAAATAAACGTAATTTCAATTGTATGGCCATTATGATAACACCGATACAAATAAGTATAAAAAAACAAAAGAATTATTCCGAGTCCTTTAATTTTAGTTCATGAAATTCATGTCACTAACTGATATCTAATTTATATTATAATTAAATCAAAAATCAATGATAAAGATTTTGATCTATAAAAGTAAATATTGACTAGGCAGGTAAAAGAAAGAAAATTACAAAACAACAAAAAACATAAAAGTAAAGACCTGCATTTTAAAATATTGATTAAAAAATCAAAATTGAGCTTGAAATAAATTTCGAATGTAATATATAATCAAACTGGCATATCATTTTACATCATAAAGTGACATCAAATCTAAGAGCCAATTCAACTTCTGTACACATGTAATATTGTTCTTAATGTTATAATAATAATTCAATTCAAAATTAATTATTTAATTAACTATGCTTAGGGCAACCAAGTTTTTAGAAATAATTAAATCTTTGTTCTTTATCAATAGTTTATGTTATAATAAAAAGTAACTGTTATTCCGATTATAAAACAACTGCTATTTGACTGAAACCAATTTATTTCTTAAACTATAATAGTATAACAGTACTTATAATAACTAGATAAACAATAATAACTATTTTAAATCGACTGGTTTATATATATATATATATATATAAAATGTAGTATAATTGGTTAGAAATTTCATTTCAAGGGTCAAGGAAAATTCAATTTTAATAGATTGTTTTATTATTCATTATCCAATTAATAAGTACCTATTTATTTCTTAGTTTTTTATTTTTTATGACTGCAGAAGCATCAAAATTATACATTTAGAAGGGTTTTTTTGTACGTTTTTATATTTTATATATTATGTCATAATAAATAATTTACTAAATTAATAGTCATTTTGTAGATAAATGTTATGAATAATTTCTTTTTTTAAATTTATGTATTTATAACATTTAAATATTATGATAATTTATAATTTTATTAACAGTCAGATGGTAAAACTTTTAACGACTTGTCGATAATATCAATATATTATTAAAAATATTTTGAGATACTATCCCTTGAAATTTAATCAAATATACTGAGGAAAAACAGTAAAATAGTAAATACCTATTGGAAAATTAGCATAGGTTATAAGGAAAACCTTGAAAATTCTCGTTAAGCTCAGTCCACTTGGTATTTTGTTTTCAAAAACTGGCGCCCACCACTGAATAACTGTTATTATATATTATTATTTCCTATTATTATTATTATTATTCGTAATTATTATTATAACCACTGTGAATAGATAATTTCCTCGTTGGTCACGCACGAAGGGATTCGTATTATTATTGTTATTACTATTATTACTGTTATTATTATTATTATCATCATTGGAATCCCGGCCAATAGGAGTGTCGGGACGAAATATGGAGTTGGAAAAACGAAACAAATAATAATAATATTTTGTACTATACTCATTTGTGCGCGTGCCGTGTATAAAGTGCATACACATGAAACGGCGGCGTGCCGTAAATGCAATATCGTAACGAGCCAAACAGAGTCGTTTTTCGTCTTTGATCGGAGATGTATTATATTATTATATTATTTATTAGGTATCATCGTTTTACAGGGCAAGGACGTTCTTGCATTCGTGTCAGAGTTCCGCTGACATATTCGTGAGCGGGTGAGTGATGTGCGCACACGCGTGTCACGGGCGTTAATGTCAAACTCTTGGTAATGGATCCATTTTGTCCCGTTGCGAAAAGAATAGAACTTGATAAAATCATGATAATAATATTATACTAAACGATCGTATTGCTTGTGCAGCTCGAGTCGGCTGTGTAATATAAAGACGTCGCGTACTAGACATTACTTTCAGACATAATAATTATAAAATATAAACTATTATTATAGATTTTGTCCACCATTATGTCATAATAGAGATCATTGGTGGATATGGGGGGGGGAGAGCTTACGGGGGCTTAGTCCTCTCAAATATGCTGTAAGCCCTCCAAAAACAGATATCTTTTAAGTCGTGTGGGTTCAAAGCCCTCCTACTTATATTGATACTAAAAATATTACCCCCCCTCTTTAAATTTTACTGGATTACCGCCTACAATCGAGATATACGTTACTAAGTCGTGTCAGTCTGTTTTTTTTTCTTAGATAAGTTAAGTCTGGCTGAGGCGGTACGTATAATACGATTTTGGCAACTATAACTAATAGATAAATTATACAAAAATACCTCGTTCGCAAAATTGGGAACGAAAACTGAATGTTTTTAAAAGTTATTTTAAAATCAAACACCGATATTTGTCGGCAGAAGAGTGAGAGACTACCCCATTTCACAACCGAGAATGACACTTGGGATATACATTTGCCGTTCAGTGATTTTTCGTTTTATTCATGTCATTCCTTCCGATTTTTCGATAACACGTCAACTATGAAATGACCATTTTACTCGCGGCGAATAATAAAATATTGGTACACCGACAATGCATAGAATGTATTATTTGTATTATTATTATTACTGTTGTTGTTCTCGATGTTTGTGGAATCGTTATTATTATCATTACATTTTGGCAGAAGAGGAGGGTTGTACAAACGCACTTCAGCCATATATAGACCAGACACAGAAGTACTTACCGCTTAAATGGAGAGTCTATATTGTGAAAATGCTGTCGGTTGAACAAGGCTTAAAAGACTTAATTTAGTCATCGGCAACTACTGTCAAATTAATACTTGCATAAATAGCACGTAACGTTGACCAACCTTAAATACTGATACTCAATCGTTTCGTAAACAATTTTATATCATACAATATTATTTTTAATATTGTGCTGTACATATATATATATATATATATATATTTAAATATATGTAATAATATTTAAAAAAAAAATTATTTTTAATTTATAGGTTTAGTAGGTACGATTGATTAATTAGCAGCTTTAAATAAAACAAACAATATTAATGAAAACTCTAATAATAATTTATCCACATGAATTATGTAGATCAGGGGGTCTCCAAAATACGGTTCGCCTAAATGACGTTGAATAATCTAAAAATGTGTGTAATTATTAAGATTATTACTTTATTAAATTATATCTGTAATATATTATGAGCGTTTATGTAAAACAAAAATGAAATACACTATATAAGTATTTTATGTAAAATAATGCATCAAAAATGTAATCTAATATTATATTTTCACAAAATTAAAAATATATAAGTTTATAAGCTTAAAAGCCTCTAAGAACTTTTGATATTTTTTATGGTCCTCGAATAAAAAAAAAAAATCCCTGATGATCCCTGATGTAGATGATACATAACAAATGATTGTCATTAAAATATAAAACTTAGCTATACATTCAAAACGTTATCTGTATAATGTTATTGTGATTCAAATACAGCTTCGATGATATTTCTTAATTTTATCTATATGAAATGATCATCAATAATTTGTAATATCGATAATAAATATTTACCATAGAAAAATACGAGTATCAATAAATTTTATTCGATTTGAATTTAGATATTTTATTTTTCAGTTATATAATTAAGGATTTAAGAAACACATTTTTGTATTTAATAAAAAGACAGAAAAGACTTGAAAATTTGAATAAAATTAAATGTTTCTTTTTAAATATCTATCATAGTAAAAATTTTATGTAAAATGTAAAATATTATACATAGTATAGGTATCACAAAAATATTTTAACAACAGATATGACTGCATCCTTGTCGTTTTGTCATAAGTATGTCCCATAAAGTAAAATGTTTTGTAAATTTTAATTGTGTAACAGGGTGCACTACCATATAATCGGAGATCTTGATAAGTTTTGCAGAGTTCTTGAATGTTCAATAAAATATAGTGTCATTCCCCACCATTAACAAATTTAATAATAGATATTTACCTAATAATTTATTACACCAAATAATACAACATTTATTGAACTAAATACATTAATAATAATTAATATGTAATATAGTAAACATTATTATTTATAAAATATACTGTTTTATTGCTCTAAGATAATATTTATTATTTTAGTGAAAATATTATTATTTAGTTAGTAGATTAGTCTCTGTTTTTTCACAATTGTCTGTTAATCGCTAATGCCTGATTTTATTAGTATACATATATAGCTATTTGATTAAATTGAAAATAAAATATTATTCACTACAAAGCCTACTTCTTCTCCACAGTTAAACCACCACACCTCAAAATACTAGAAACAGTACACAACACATGAATACGACTACCTATTGAAGCTTCCTGATTCAGTCCCATCAGCAGTATCCTCACTCTTCAGTATAGCCAGCTTTCTACCCTTTATCGTCAGATGGTTAGAACATACTGATAAAAAATGGTAAGAGCCCCTCAAGGTCTCCATTCTTCTCCAAATTCTATCTTCGACACTACATATAAGATGTATGAACTAGAAAGTATATTAGCCACTGAATCTTATCTTCCTCCACCATGGATCAATTTTATTAGTATCAACTGGGATTTACACCAAATCCCTAAGAAATCAACTAGCCCTACATAATACAGAAATCTTCTTAAGTAAATACTGATACTAACACCAATACATGCACTTATATACATGGATGCCTTTGTCATGGAAAACTGTGCCGGAATGACCAGAATTTAAACTACCAATTATTTGCTTCACACATACTTCAGAAGCTCTGTTTATCCTTAAGACCATTAAGTTAACAACAAACAATGTTGATACCAGACAGATTTTAATTCTTTAGAACTCCCTTTCAACTATCGTTAGTATCCAGAACCAATGGAAACCAACTAACATTAGCTACAAAAATACAAAACATCCATTTTAGAGTCCTTTAAATCGGTAGACACACGATGTATGTGGATCCCGGCCAATGCAATATTGAAGGCAACGAACTGATAGACATCGCCACCAAACTTTCCCACTCATTCAACAAATTTCTAACAATTCCTGTCTTCTCAAAAAGAAAAATCCAAAAAAAGTCAATAAACGTATCGTTATTAAAATTTATTTTGTATAAATAAACGAATAATTTGACATTATGTTTACCTGAATTTTAATTATACAAGTATTTAAAAATATTGTTATATTCCTGTTTTAGATATATACATACATTTTTTCTAACACTTTTTATGCAATTAAACAATTTATTATCTTATAACATATTATGGTTTGACTAATAAGCAGAGCTTGATGCAAAGCTAATTAATGATTTTACAATACATTATTTTAATACTATTTTAGTCTAATTTGCAACAGATAACTACCAAGAAGCATAAAGTCCAATAAATATGATGTACATAATTAATATACGAGATTCACAATTTTATAAAATGTATATAAATAAAATATATATTTATGTTTAAGTCTTAATATAACTCAGTTATGTCCAAATGCATAAAAATAATTAAAAACTTACATGAATTAGTTATACTATATACTAAAGTATACACATTATAAAAATTTAGTAGAATACTAAGAATAGTTGATGTTACGCATCAAATAATAATTTTAGAAACAGCTTCGAAAAATGTTGTACTATATCATATCACACAAAGAATCCACAGGTGTGATTGACCAGATTTATGATTGAATTCAAATTGAACACATAAATTACAGTGACTCTATTAGGAGATACCTTTACATTCAAAGCACTCTATTACCTACTATACAACAGAGCTACTTTTTTGGTTGTTTAGGTTAATTTCATTGACTTCTTAAAAAAATTGCCCGGTCTGAAATATTATTTCATTCTGCTCTTGGTATGAACAACGATTAAACGCCATTAAGCAACATTTATACGAATATATGATGTACGTATGCATTATTCACATTTTATTTGCTTTGTATTGATTACAGAGTTCTACCATAATTAACCATTTTTGATTGGGTACTTAACAAAATGAACAAAAAATGTACTATAATACTTTTACGGATCGCTTTTAATATGAAAACTACAACACATCACTGGTATCACGTTTTGATACCAATTTATGACATTTAAATTCTATTTTAATATGCTTAAAACTATACTTGTTTTGATAAATACAAAATCCACCGTTCGGTATATAAATCTAGTTCATCATAGATATAAAGACATTTATAGTTACAGCTACGTAGCATATCGATGAAAAAAATGCAATAGGATCAACACTGAAAATAATTAAACTAAATATTATAAATTTGCATTACGAAGACGGTGTTTATTTAGTTGGAGACTCTTAATTTTAATTCCAAAAATCGTGTTGATAATTTATTTTTAACTGTCAAGCTAGACATTATACTATAATGTGTACGTAGATAAATCCAGTATGAAATTTTTGAGTTACTTACGTTTTAATGGGATTTAGAGATCACAGAGTTTCAATGCAATTAGAATTTTTAATATATTTTACAGGTGCATGGGAACAAACTTCAAAGGTGGGCAAATTTAATTAGTGAAATAATAATACAGCAAATAACTTCTAAAGATTCTTTTTCCATATCAATAGTTCATAGTTATATTAAACGAGAATAAAAAAATTAAACTTAGTACATTGTAAAGTGAATTCATAATTAAAATGCTACATCAACGTATAATACTTTTCACATCAATGCATGATTTATTAATATAGTTAAAATATAACCGAGCATAAAATCACATAAATTCATATAAAATCATCCATAAAAATACTATTCAAACTCGATTGAGCCACACATACATGTTTTATATTTACATTATTTTTTTTTTAATTCCTAAAACTTTTACATTAAAATTACGATGTTGCAAGGGAGCATGTTAAAAATAATTTAATCTCAATTCAGTGATTTTTAACATTATAGTATCTTTGTTCTTTACTTTTAAAAATTGTAATTTTTAAAAACAAACGAACTACTTAAGTATTAATTTGAAGTTGAGTTATTTTTAGATGTTTAATAATGTCAGTGACAAACACAGACAAAATATTTTCAGCCTATATTATTTTCCAATAGACGAGAAAACACACCTGTAAAGAATATGTTTTTATAAGTTTATTAGCAACATACACGATTAACTAATACGAGATAAAAAAAAACAATTTCTGTTGTAAATGTTTTAAAATATTTCTGGAAAAAATCTACACTGATACTTAGAGTTCACAAAATAGTATTATCTGTAAGAAGAAATTAATATTGATAGTACCTTATGTTTTGGCTGTAATAAAATTTAATAATAATACACTAAATAACAATTATGCGGCAACAAAAATACGTTAAAATACAGTAGTTTGACCGAATTTAAATGTTTAATTAAATAATGAAATTATTATTTAAAAAAAAACATAACTACGTGCATTTTGTATTTTCTAAATTCAAGAATAATAAATTCATAATTATTGGCCGTGTATTTTTTTAACAGTGTATATTTGTTATCTTGAAAAGTATAAATATAGTTTAATTTTTTTTCATAATTTTTATGTCATTAAAAAACAATTTATAATGTATTTAAAAAATAAATTACATTTGTGTTTTTTTGATATTTATTAAATTTTTAATGATATTGCATATTTTTAATTTCATATTCCAAAGCAGAATAATTGTTTGTAAATTAACATAAAAATTGAATTTTGAACGAGTTGTTTTAGTGAGTGGAGAACCAGAATGTTGTGGAGTATTCATTCGATTCCACATATCATAATTTTAAATACCTACCAATAAATATTTATTTGCTAATTAAAAATACGATTTTATATAATAAGACTCACAGAAAAATATTCTGTTTTGGAATATGAAATAAGAAATGCAATTTGTAAATTATAATTCAAAAATAAAAAACTTGAAAATAGTAATTTATTCTTTAAAAAAAAAAATGGTTTTATGGTGGCTTTCAATTTATTATAGTATACAAAAAAAAAATGTATACAGTTTTTTTTAAATAATAAGTGTTTAATATTGAATAAATCACCCAAAATATAATATAAAAATAACTTTAATTCAAATAATTTTATATTTAGTACATCAATTATTATACATTTAATTTTTTATGATTATTTATTATTGTATCTATAAAATTATGATTAATTTTTAATAACGTTAGTTTATCATTAATATATTTAGAATACATACTTTTGGATGTTTAAACGGTTTTTAATATTAAATTTGTAAACTAAAATATTTGTAAACAATATTTTTGCAAGTAAATATTGTAGTATAATTATTATACATTATATAAAATATAGACAAAGATGATTATAATAATTATGGAGAATCAATATTTGATTTTAACATGCATCAAAAGAATTATACCGTAAATGTTTTAAAACCATAAATTTAAAATTTTATAAAATTATAAAAGCTTTTATGCAAATAGCTTTATCGGGTTATTATTGAAAAATTTTATAATAATATTATATTATTATTTATCATTGTTATAATATTAGTCTTTTGGAAAATGTCACAATACAAACAGCCAACAACTTAACATTGAGGTGTTTCTGTCATAATAAAGGAATTTTAAAAGTCTTCTCGTAAGGTGTTATATTTCATTATAACATGAATATTCATGTATTTTTTTTTTTGATATTTTTTGAACTGGTTTACAACATTACAAATAATTATCAATAACAAAAATAAACAGAATATCGTAAGTTTATTGTATGCACATACTAATTTACAATTCGAATAATTAAAAACGATAATAATAATATTATTCATATTTTAGGTAAATCAACAAAATTATTAATAATATTCTCTTTTTTAGCTTAAAACTTATTTCGTAAGGTCAGTTAGATGGTATATCAAATACTAAAGTTGAACGAAAACTTTAAAGGGATTATCGGGAATAACTGTGCAGAAATTCAGAAATACCAGTTCAATTTCTTTTTCGGTTAGCAGAGTCAAACTACAAAACCGCTTACTACTTTATATAAACATTAACAACATACCTAGATACAGATAGATTAAAATATGATGACAGTAGTCAGTGTATGTTATTTGTAATACTCCACACTCCATCGGGTTGTGGATTCAAATTCTAATTCTTAGAAGTATATTAGCCACCATTTAGTAGAAAATATATCAAATGCAACAAATTAATGTGTATATTATTTTTTATAGTATACTAGGTTTCTAAGTTATAATAGGAACTATAATATTTATTGAAATGGTTAGGTATGTGTTTAGTTCGTTTGTGAAATAACTTAACTAGTTATATAAAACAACTTCAGTTTTTTTTTTGTAAACACACATCATTGTAAAATCAATACATGCATCAATCCGCTCAGAATCTAAAATACAATTTATTAAAAACATAACTATTATGTCGTTCTGGAAATATGTTATTATAAATTGTGGAAACCCTTCTGGCAGTGATTAGGTTAAATATTACAGTTATACTTAAGTCTACAGTTATAACGTAATTATAATATTATTCTGGATGGTTATGTTTTATATCTAAAACCGACTAACATTATTATTTCTCATCTGTATACTATGTCAGTATCAATTAATTTTTTTATTTGACAGTTTATGCTGGATATATTTACTCTAAATGTATTAAGAAGTATATTATGAATCTAACCTTTGATATTGTTTGCATATATATTAAAATGTGCTATTGCACATTTGGGGCTATAACTTTTGACATAAAATTAGAAAAAAATTATATTTGAAAGTTCTTTTGTTGGTACATATTGAATAACTTAAATCTCGATGCATAATTAATATCATGATTATTAGATAATAGAAATTCTATTCTATAATAATAAATAATAATTTATACATAATGTATTATTGAAATAGTAAATTGCTTTATTTTTTAGAATAAATACCAATTTTTGTATCATATATTTTGCCTAATGTTGAATGTAAGAATTGTTTTTGTAATTTTCTATAAAGCAAGAAGAGTACAAAAAAAAAATGTGTATTATTCTGTATTTTTGTATTATGGTATAAACAAATTAATTTAAATTTAAATTTCTTTTAATCGAAAACTGATAATATTTTTAAACAAACGTAATTAGATAACATTTTATAAAAATGTATTTTAAAATATCTAATTCAAATTCATTAATTAAAAATTACACAAGCCTAGCCAACATTAAAAGTCCATAGAGCTCAGATCAGAATTACGTTTAAAGTATTAAGAATATATTATATTAATTTAACAATTTATTCATAAAAAAAAAAAAAAAAATTATATTTTATATCTGCGTAGTATATACAATACACGGCAATACAATCGTTGCCATTTTTAAAAACCATTTCATTGTTATTTTTTAATGATAAATGATGAGAATTAATTCAAGGTAAATATAAAAAATATAGAAAATGATGTAAATTAATCACAGCTATACTATATTAACATGTTTTAATTTTATAACTGTATAATATGCATTTTTAAATATTGCAATTTTTGATGAAATTATAAATAATAAAATAAAAACTAATATAATTAATTTTTAGTGATGAAAACAAATATTTTTTTTTGAAAGCTTTCAATTAAAATTTATTTTAAATTTAATTATTATGAAATATTTTTTTTAAATATTTATTAATATATAGAATAAAGAAATATTATTTTTGTTATTTTACATATTTTAATGCAGATTAAAATTATATTTATTACCATATCTATCAAAAGTTATGGTGGATCAAAAATCTCTATATTTCGTATTTGCTTCTGACAAGTCAAAACAAATAATGGTTTAGACGCTGACAAATTATGAGATAAAATTTACCCTTATAATGTTCACGGGTAATGTATGAAGATATTTTATTATTTCTGGGTTTTTGAAAATGTCTTTAACACTAGTGTCCGATCGAGGTCAAACTTTCTGAGCTGATAAAACAATGTCAAGAACGTATATCGTAGAATAGTGGTTAAATGTTAAAAAAAATTTTTCTGGTAACAACAATGGCAAGTGTATAAAAATGAATAAAATAAAAAAAGAATCCTCTATGGACCAATTAATATATAAATTTGTCTTTGTTATATAAGGCATGGCATTTAATTGGGAACTTCGTTTATTATGTACAATTTTCGACAGTGTCACGTCATATATATATAAAACATTACATAAATGTATCATAAAACACAAGTGCTTATTATATTGATTCAGTAATCTATCTATTTTAAAGTAGACGTAAAGGCGAACGAGAGATTTTGTAGGTTTAACGAGACAATCAGAAAAGGTCTACAGAAAGGTCCAAAAACAAATGACAATGCAATGTAATTTCCGTAGCATAAAGAATCAATTGACGACGACCTAAATCTATTCTATTATGTATAAATCAATGTACAACAGTAGTATAGTTTATAAAATTACATTGTTAAAGCAATGCCATGTCATATATGAGAGAGTTTTTCGTTTGAATAAAAATCTATTTCGTGATATATATATATATATATATATATACACCGTGTATACGTTGCCGATAATGCATTTAGGCGATTTATAGAAGAATTCCCAGTTATATTATGGACATCAGACATGCTTTTTAGTAGTGTTTTCATTTGCACTTGCACCTATTGGTAATTTCGAGACATTTTCTAAAGAATTTAAAAGTCGTATAAAGCACATTGTGTTGAAATACAATATATTTTTTCTTATTTATTTCTAATGTCATTACTTACATTTTGTATTATAATTCAAACGCACTGACAAAAAAATAAAATACAAAATCATTGTGTTTATCGAATCAACAGACCATAATATTATATTACATTTAACGTCGCCATACATTTTACCATAATATTATCCCGTTTTATGTATTATACTAGGTATTATCCATTTTATATTCGATGAAATCTTTAACCATTATGTGCGTTTTAATGTTTTTCTTTGGCAATTATGACGTTTTATAAAATGCTTGAAAACTTTACGAAATGTTGGATTTTTTTTAACGCTTTGCCTGTATATATATATATATATATATATATATATATATACAATAAATATATATATCAATAAATTGAAATTGTAACTTTTAAACTTTTTAATTGGTTTAAACTGCAAATAGTATTGACTATTTATATTTTTATCTAAAAATATAAAAGCGACCAATCTTTTTCATTGTTATGTGATTAAGTATTGTAAATAACAATGATGTGTATCATGCTAAGAACAAAAAAAGATCATATATCTATTATATTATAATTAGCGGTTGGTATTCTCGAGTTCATAATTTTTTTAATTTACTTAGTAGTTTTAAAGCAGCAGCATTTTAAAAACGACTAGCCTTTCCAAAAAATATATTGGAAAATTCTTAGTAATGTGGTCTTAAAATTTTATCCGAACAAATCATTTTTTTGTAAGCGGTGATTATTATTTATCGCTTCCAAATGTATATACTCCACTAACACCCTACGTGAGCAAAGTTTATGTGCCCTGCTTGGTTGTTTGATCATTAATATTAAATGCATAAAAATAAGATAACACTGTCTCGTCCAAAATCTTAGATGATGCACTCAAGTAGAATTCTCAATTCTGAATATCTGAACTATTTGTTTTTTATTTTATTTCTTTTTATCTCAGTAAATAACTACATATGAATTGTACTAAACATACAACTGTTAAATTCATGTATATTTCGTTAACGGTCTGGAATACATTGAAATTGAGAATATATTATACTTATGTAATTTAAACACAAGACAAATAGTGAGCATTATTATGAAGAGTGTTTTTATTCGATTTCATTATTACATTTTGTTGAATAATGTTTCGAAAAATGTTACGCTGACACAATTCTGTGAATTTGTTGACTAAAATATTAGAGCTAGAGTATTTATACATTTTCAAATGTGATAAATTATGATACACATTGTGTAAAAATGAAAGTTAGAATTTTTTATAATTAAATAATGCGTGTGTGGTTGTTTTATATAATATTTTATTCTTTGACATTAAGAATATTTTGTTTTATTAAAATAATATTTTTAAAATGATATAATAAGTGTACATTTTAATATTTATTAAAACACATATTTAACATAATATATAATTCATCATTTTTGAAGTATTAACAATCAACCATTGCCTAAAATATTTAAAACAATTTTAGATAGGTCGTATTTGACATTTTAAGAATGTTTAAACATTTAATTTAACTGTTGATTTAATGAAATACGTATAAAATCAGGTAAGTTTGAACAAGAAGTTTTAACGTTGTTTTACAGACGAAACATGTAAAGTCATGTTTACCTATATGGATATTTACATTGTTTATATGTTAGAAGCATAGGTTTTAATGAATTGTCTTAAATAATTGTAAATTTTCTTGACTTATAAGTGATTATTATTTGTATATGAAAGGGCAAACTGGGAAGGGTTCATTCTACTATTTCAATTAGCAGTCTATATATAGGAGTAATTATGGGGTTGAGCCCCCATTCCAAATGTTTTAATCTAATTGCGTTCATGAGTTTTATAAATGTACAGGTATGTACATATAAGTTTTCAGGTTCAAATTTTCCTTTAAATTTAAAATCTTAAAGTATAAAATAATAATAAAATTAAAAACTACCACTTTGGCAAACAAAGTATAACATGTTATTTCGTTACTGTTCCAGCAGTTATCACACGTTCGTCACTACCACCTCCTCAAAATTTCTTTTTACTGTTTTAATGTAATTAATTAATACTGTAATTTTTTTTTTATATCTATGATCGCAAAATAGTTTGAAATTTTTTAATAATTTTCCATAATAAGACCATATATTTTAACATTTAATAATGACTTAATTAATATTAAATATGTTAAAATAAAAATATTTATCTCATTCATAAAATAGGATCCTTATTGCATTGTGAAACTATACCAGAAAAATACATTAGGGAAATTAAAGCAGAGAACTTAATCCGTGTTGTGGTTGAGATCCTTAAAAACAGACGAGTTTTTGTGTATAAAACAATGCCCATTTCAAGAAGAATTAGTTAAACTCGTGTTTGAAATGAGATTGTACTTCCGACGGTATTAACAATGCCAAAAAAACAACACATTGTTGGTTTTAAGTTCAATGTGAAAAATTTAACATAATATTAGAGGAGATGGACTAAATAATAAATTTAGCTCTCAAAAATTTAATTGTCTTGACACCATTTATGATAGTCATATAGTAAAAATTTATTCATTTTTAAAAATTTAATTGCTTAAAGTTGTATGTTTTTTTTATAACTCCTTTAGTTCTCCCTCATTTTTTGTTTGTTTATAGTTCCATTTTTTAAGTAACAATCAATATATGACAATTCCAAAAATCCAATTAATTAAAAAAAAAAAAAAATGTTACATGTAAGACCTTATTCATAGCAAAATAATAAATTCAAGTAATTATATATAATTTAAAATTTGGAAAAGTAAGTAACCACTCTTTTGTACAATAGTAGTTGTTAAGTATTGTATATATATATATAAATATATATTATTATCAAGCAAATCATTTTTTACAGTAATATACATTATGTATGTGATAAATTTGAATTCAATTCTGATTAAAAAAATCCTATTTTTATTTTTTTGTTATTTTTGAACATTTTGAAAAATACTGAGATTTTTCAATTTTACCTCTTAAAAGTACCAATTACATCAAATTTCCTATCAGAAATCATCATAATAGTTTAAGATATGCGCATTTTTTTTATATAAACTTTGTAGGTATCAAAACAACACATATAATTTTAAAATAAATACATTCATCACTCTACTTAATTGTAAATTTTATAATAAATATTTAATTAAATACCTATCGTTAATTTTAGTGCTTACTTAAAATTGCATAACATATAGATTAATCTAACCAAACAAAATTATCATTGATATTCATTTAAAGTTGACGTGGATCATTTTTTGATTCTATAGTTGAAATGGAATTTAAATTAATTATTTTCCAATTACTCAATGTCGAGCCTTAATGTAAGTGAGCTTTGACTTAAGTACTAAAATGAATTTACAAGCCTTAATTGAAATTTCATTACGGTTTCATAATAATTGCTTGTAAGATTTTTCTTTTATTTATCTGAAATTGCATAAAATACATGTGCTTTATAATGTCGAAGACCAAAAAAAAAAATTTATTAGATAGATGTGATATTTATAATTAATTATTATTATATATTGTCGATTATTTTTTTTTGTACTTAATCGAATATTCACAACTTTGGTTAATACATTTATCTTAAGATATTTTTCTTATTATTATAGTGTTTAGTGTTGTCAAATGTTTTTAATTTCCATGGCCATAAAAATAATGGTGCACAGTTGGATATGTTTTTATTGTTTTTCTAAACACTCTTAAAAATAATATCACAAATGGATGCTTAGAATAATAATAAATAAAAATCACTTTCCTATGAGTCATAAAAACACCCGGGTAAAGTTTTACCATAAACACTTTGATATAGCCTGAAAAATAATAATATGTTTCCTGTACAGCAATTAATTATGGTAATTAAATGGTAAACCACTGAAAGAAAATAATTGTCATAATAAAACTATAATTTAATTGTAGTATGTGTATTTTAAAATTGTGAAACAATGATTTTATTTTACTTTATTTAACAAAAACGGTAAGTTATTGAAATTCAAGATTTTATGACATTTAACAATTCTTTTTTTTGTCAGTAAATATTTTTGTTCATATAACTTAAATTACATGTATGCATTTTTTCTATTTTAAACAAACAAAAAACTTATATAAATTAAATTGGAAATTTATGGTCAGTTGTTTACAATAAAATATCATGGTAATGCTTTAAAATTATGATATAATATGAAGAAAACACATAATGAACTAGTTCTAAAATTGCAATAGTTAAAAATATTTATTATATTACAGGAAATATATATTTTGTGCAGTAGTTCTTTTAACAATCAATGCCAGCTCCGTTTATTATGAACGTACTATATAAATTTTTCAATAAATTATTATATTTTGCTTGTAACTGTAATTGAAGTATTCATTAATTTTTCCAATACCTAAGACATGATAATGAGCTAGGTACGTGAAATTCATACTTAAAATATCATTGTAAAACCAATGCGATCATAACGTCTATAGATTCTCAAATATTCAATCGGTCAATGAATGTATGTTTTTTAAATAACCTTATGGATTTTCTTATACATACTTCAAAAGTTTCATTAAATACCTAATGAAAAATATACGTATAGCTACTAATTGTCATTATAATATAAGACACTGCATAATATAGATGTACAGTTCATAATAAAATATAACATATTATTGTATTTAATGTTTATTTACAAAATGTAGTAGACAATATTGTCATTCTTTAATGATACAAAAATAATTCAGTAACAATAAATATTCATATTTTAGAATATAATATCAGGGATTAAAAACAAAATAGTTCAACAATTAAAACACAAATAATCGATATAAGCACCTGCATAGACGAATTCAAATATAATCGTTAATGTGATATTTATTTAATTTAACTCGATGTGTTCATTATTAAGCATTGAATCAATAACAATTTTAGTTTATATGCGATGACAGTCTTACGTAAAATACTAGTATAATGTCAAAACAATAAAAAACAATTACATACTTACCTTACACTAATATACTTATACAGTTCGATCGTACCAAAAAAGTAAGACTTTTTGCATAAATGATCTTTGTAACGTAAATTGTTTTCTTTTTTTTTTTTTTTTTTTTGCTATATATCTAATACTATTTATTATTTTAATACTAATAGTACCATATTTTCAATCAATTAATGTAATGTTTTGCGATATGGTATAAAGTAGTAAACTATTAGGTACTAGTAGTGTATATCGAAATCCGTAATAGCTGATTGAATGTGAATAGCTCTTTCGATTATAATTACCTAGTTGTTAAAACCATTTAAGGAAATTCTGGATGATTTATAAGCGTTTTAAAAGGAACACGTTTTAAAAAAGTCCACAGAAAATTTGAAAAAATAAGGCATTTGTATCAGTTGAAAAAATTATTTTTAAAAATAATTGTGAACTTTTTATTCAAATTATTTATACAGACAAATTACGTTTTTTTTTATACAATTGTTTATTTACTCTCTAATTTTTATTAATTAACTATATATTGTTACTCTTACTTTTAACATATAATCCTTGTAATAAAAAAAGTATTGTCACGCATATATTAAAGTAAAGCACAAACGCTGAATTATTATAAATACTACAATGTATTTTTAAGAAAGACGTGTACATCTTGATTGTAACTACTTTAATCAAAATATATAAATTATCAAAGTATGCGGTATCAAGACCGTTGTTTAAAGACTTAAACCTGACCTATAATCTGGTTGCTTTTGTCTCTCGACCCGCCAAATTTTCACCCTATCCAATTATACCGTTGTTGGCTACAACAATGTAATAATCCCAATAATAATGCTGAAGGTTTAATTTAGGCAATATATATTATGATCTATGTAAGTATTACTTAATATTTATGTTACATGACTATTTTCCTAAAGTTTTACCCGAACTTACTTTCTAAACCTACAAAATGTAATCATTAGTATTAATTTAGTACTGTACACACAATACATTTTATTTTTCAATGCATATAATAAATTTTAAATATGTGAGCGTTGTGGAGGTGCATGAAGTAATCGCTATTTCTATAAGTACCGTGTTAGTAATATTAATACGTTGGTATAACATATTATTAGCTATATGTTCTATATTTGTGAAATCCTCGAGAAATAAATAGCGGGTTTCGTTGAACCATAGGTAATAATATGGAAGATCATTCAAGGCTCATTTCAACGACATTTCATTGTACTGTATAATACATATAGACACGTATTGTGATCGGTAACATAAAAATTAGTTAGTTATACATCAAAATCTACTTTTGATATTTTATCACATTGTACAACACTATTTTATTCACCCATTTTTGGAAGGCGACTCTAAAATGGTGAGTTGGTAATCATGGTGAAACATCCGGAGAGACAAAAAAATATTACGGCTCAGCTGAGTTTACCATAATTGCTGAGTACAAATAACTGCAGGTTTATATAAAACCTTAGTATATAAAGTTCTCAGAAGAATGTGTTTAAAGAATTTTGAAGTAGCGACCGATACTTTTGTTGGAGAAATTTATCAATATTTTACAGTGTAGAATATACACCCACGTGATCCAAGCATGGTAAGTACTGCCAAGGAGTCTTCCAGTCATAATATTGCGTATGATATTTGTGTCGAGCCGGTAATAATTGTGAAATTGTTCATCGTTTGTCTTACAAAACGGTTGTCTTGAGTTTTTTCTCCATGATCGTTTTCTCAATCACGCCATTTTCGAGTTTTTTTTTCGTTTTTCATCTCCACGAGAGCTTATGTATTGTGCTAAACAGTGTAATGTAATTTCTACCATTGTTCTTGATCCACAGATAATAATTTTCTCATCGCCGTTCGCATAGATGTGCTGTATTATAATGCTATATAGTGACTTAATGAGTCATAAACACCTCAATCTTAAACAGTAAGGATGATGGGTCAGAAAAAGAGATGAGGTATGATAGACAAAGGACAAATTTACAATTTTAAATTATAAATTCTCTTTAGAAAAATATAGATTTATATACATTTACAACCATTATTATGAGTTTGATACTGCTAATTTATTCTCTAGGTTGAATAATTTCTCTATGTTGATCTTGCTTTATATCGAATTTGTTTTTAGATCTTCCAATTATTGCAACTTTGCCATCAGTTAGTTATGTTATTACATAGATTGTACTTGTTTCGTAGTATCAAATAAATTTGTCTAAAAGGTCACACTAGTGATTTTATTTTCTTTCTAGGGGAATATTCCTGATTTACTTTATAATTTATATTTCGTAAATCATTTTATAAGGGTATTTTTCCTGAAATTATAAAGCATAATCTGCAGTGCATATTCTTAAGTTAGGTGATGTAATTGACATATCGAAATACTATTTAACTTCTATTCTTAATCACTTTTCAATCACATTGATTTTATTTTGATACGTTACATTTAACATTCAGTTAATAGTAAACAGTATTGCAAGTAACATGGCTTCTGTCTCGAATGTTTGACACTGACACGCAATAATATACATTTCAATAAATATGTAGTGTATGCATTTTTAAGAAATGTCCAGATTGATGTAATCTATTTAAATTACTCAAAAGCCTCTAATCGAGTAAATAAAAAATAGTTCTACAAAATATTTTGATTTAACCTGACTTTAGTGAGCTATTCTACGTTTAGTTTGGTTCATATTTATCAAATAGAAAACAATTTATAAAAGTTAATCGTATGTAATCGACATTTCTTCTGGCATTACATAATATGGTCACTTCTTTCTCTTGCTTTTTTGTTCGATCATAAACAGCTTAAGTAAAAGACATTCAATGAGAAATCAATTTTTGACGTTCAATTATAACTTGAAACTTTTAGTAAAAATCAAAAGTCGTTTACTGTCAATGGATAAATTATGATATTAAAGCAGTTATTGTATGGGATTCGATCATGACGTCATCGCTTGATATTCGTAAATGTAGCTTTATGCTATTTTTTTAAATCTTATTTGACTATTATCTTTAATTATAATATCAGTGGAACTATGCTTACACTTGCAGGAAACAAATTTAGTAATTTAAGCATTGTTTTTTTTATATTGGATTTATCCTTCATCTACATATAGAACCATTATGTTAGATGCTAAAACTTCTTGCTTATGTTAGACTTATTTGTGCTCAGCATAAATTAGTCGCACCTGTTAAATCCTTTTTTATGTTCTAGTTTGGTCTTTTATTGTATATACTTATGTATTATAGTATCCAATTACTATTATTCATAATTATCTTCTAAAGCAAGTTCATCAGAAATGATTGTATTTTGCTGGGAATATAATGAAAATATACCACTTAATCATACAACTGTTTTTTATTCCCACTAGCTAATGGGAGCGTTCAAGCCAAATTTGAGTTTATAAGCAAATTACTATTAGAATAAATTGTTTCTCCGTCGCTCCTTAACTGAATTTAATTTCAATTTTCTTCTTTTTCTTCACGTAACACGTATACTTCCTTTGCACCAGTATTCGCCAAGAAACCATAAAATCAATTGTTTGGACATAAAAATAAAAAAGAGTAGACTGATCAAAAAATGTTTAGTTATAATAATTATATTAAACCATTTTTCAAATACATGTCGTAATAATTAAAGTAATAAAGAGAGTTGCAGACTAACAACTTATAGTAATAATAATACAAAATAAAGACTAATTTTAACATACGTATAGATGTTTATTTTATACAAACGACTTCTGAAGTTTTGGTCCACAGCCAAGATAGTCATTCAAAAATAACCCGGTTGGAAAAACAACCGAACAATGTTACCATTTAAATACTATTTGCTTCTGATGCTATAGAATATATTTCTAAAATAGATTTAAAAGTATAATCGAGAACCAGGCGTGTTTCGGTTCGAACATGTGACGTCTTATAACAAATACTAGAGAATTCTAACGACTGAATTTTTATAAGAAAATAATATCCTCAATCTGAACAACTGACAAATAATCTGTGACCCAAAAGACTAAAATTATGGCATGATAAATCTGAAGATACATAGTTTGCAAGGGTATTATCAACGATCGAAGGAATTAGTTGGGATGTTTTTCTTGGACAAAGAAATATAGAGGATGTGAACTATATAAAACTATGGTTTTATAATATATGGAACCGATTTATAAATTTATGTCGTTATCATCAACAATAAAAGGAGGAAACATATATAATGATTTGTTTACAGTTACTGATAAAAAATAATTAATTATGTATGTATACCAGCATAGACAAAAATAAACCTAACCAATTGATTATGGAAGATGGTGATAAATCTCAATGGGTGGTAAGCGAAAAAATGGACGTATATAGTTTGGTCGGTCAACGATAACGACAACACAAAATACAAGAACCGTTAAATATTATATATAAATACATAAATAAATAAATAAATATATATATATATATATATACTAGAGTTGGCAGTGGAAAGCTTGATGAATAGTACGACAGACGTCGAAGCGTAAAAAGATTAAAATATACGTCGTTGGTGACAGTGGCAAACTGGACGTATAATTTGTAAGATACACGTTAGTGGTAAAAAAAGCAAGAATAACGATACAATTGTTTTATTTTTTATCGAAATATAACGGGATAAGTGCATTATTTCAATGTCCATATACACTTGTAAACAATATAAATCCAAAAATAAAAAAACCGTACTTAAAACAAAGGCAATGGATAGAGGAATTGATGGACAGTACCACATAAATTAAAGCCTTAATAATGCTATTGATACCTTAACATATTGTTAGGTTCGTTTGGAATACAGTAAAATAAGTAAAATATATATTTTTTGTTTATATTTTATCCCATAATCATAATGATTAAATATAGATAATTATTTAGGTGTTTAGGTAAGATTTTTTTTTGTAGCTGTACTATTTAGAAAAAAATGATTAGTAAAATATAAAATTAATATTATATATTAAAACACGTATTTGAATTTAAAAAAAAAAATTAAAAAGTATTATTACAATTAATAATATAGAATTCTGGTTACTAATATTATACCTATAATTTATATATAATATTTATACATAAAAAAAAAAGTATCGCTCTTCTGTGAAATAGGCATCGACTCGGTCTCTATAATGGATGTGTAAAAGAGTCAAAATATTTTTAAAATTATATCATGTATAAAAAAAACTAATTTAAATAGTTGGTGAAAATATCAAGTATCTATAAAATTACAACAAAATAAAAAAATTGTTCTATAAGAAAATATTAGTTTATAAGCTGTCCAATAACAAAAAAAGGAAAAGAAATTCAAACGTTCGTAAAAATAATAATTTGTAGAAGTAGATATTAGATAAGACATCTAGCCTAGGTAGACATCCAGTAAATATTTTTTTGTTTTCTTAAATTAAGAAAAACTTATGAAGAATCATGTATTCAGTTTGCTAATGTGAGATATAAAAAGAAAACATTTTATAAATTTCTAACTCAAATAATTTGCAGATGTTCGTGATTTTGACAAATTACGTACCGAAAATAAAAATATTGTAAGCTTACAATGTATGAAGCTTAATGAACCTTATATTAAATTTTCAAGTGTTTTGACTAAACAAACATTTTTTAACAATAATAATAATAAAAAAAAATCAAAAATATATTATTTTATAATTAGTTCAAAAAGAGTCGAAATAATTTGAAGTTTTATGGTGCAAAGAAAATGCTAATATAAGCATATTTAACAAAAAATCATATTGTATTTACAGTTTTTTTTTTGAGTTAATCCAAAAAACCGAAATCAATTTTGAGTAAAAATTTCCATTTTTTTCTTAATTTGTTTTTAGTTTATCCCAATGCTTTTTAAAATTACTGTGGATTTTATATTTTGACCCTTCAACTGCACCAAATAGATAGTCATTTTTTCACCAGAAAAAATACTTATGTAGAAAATCTAAGCATCATGTATTTACTTAATTTCAATTAGTTACTACATATCATTTGAACAGTTTTACTTTTTTTTTTTTTACAATCAATGCCCAAGCATATACTTAGTTATAATTATATATATTTAAAACATATATAAACTTTAGGGTGGTCCCTATCTTATGGATGAAGAAAATTTTTTTTCAATTTTTGATTGGGCTACCATTGAAAATTGTTCAAAACTACAAAAAAATGTATTTTACAAGGTTTCATTGTAATTGTTCAACCCTAAGATGTGCCTCAAGAGGGTTAAAGTTCAAAGAAGGGTGGATTTTTGATATTTGTGATTTTAGCCTTAAATATTTAAGATAGGCCAAAAAGTATGAGTCAATTTTTTTTAAAATTAAATATACTATAATAAATGATACTTTTACTTTTTTCATGTAACTACTCATTCACACTCAAAATAATAAAAACTCATTTTTAGCATATTTTATAAGTTCAGTTTGTATATAATAATATACTTTATATTAAGAAAATTAACAATAAAACTACATAAACAATTTTCTAGTAGTTATTAAATTCTCCACTGTTGACGTTGTTAAAACACACATTGCAAATTACACACAAATGCAAAGCTGTGCAGTATTAATTATACATGTTCTGACATGCTTAAACTTGCGCAGACACGATACCTGCATGCGTTATCGCAACGTTGACCACACGTTCTTTGTAATATGTATAGTTAACACGCTGGGTGCTGCGACAATACGTAGTCTTTAAATGTTATGCTTGTCTTTACGGGTTTCTTATTAACTTATTATTAACTCGCTTTTAGACGCAATGCTTATAAGATTCGACCATTTTCGTCAGGGCTCAGTTTTTAATCATCAACACACTTATGACCAACACGCGTTTTGATTTTAATTTTAAAAATGCAAAGTAAAACCAACATACGTAGAAGTATTTATTTAATAGGTACTACTTCTCATCAACTTGTTGGATGCATGTTACCATCAAATAAACAAGTTTTATCGGTTTTATTTTTTAATATTCGAGAAGTCAAGTTAAGTTTACGTGAAAGTGCGCGGTTAGTGATTGACGAAACATTAATATTTTGGCAAAAAGCTCGAATTCTTACTAGAGAAATTCGTAATTGTATACCTCTGTTGGAAGAGTTGTACAATACATGGCGAAGTTTGCAGAAAAATTCAAGTCGGCAGTCGAATACTCAAATGAAAAATGAAAATGAGTTTGTACAATGTTTTGACGATCTTTTCGACATTGCCCATGCAGATGCATTAGATATAATGACTACTGACATAGACAAACAGTTTTTAATAACTCAGAGACAAAAAGGTCGTCCAGGAGCATTAATGGGCATCGATTGGATAAGTCAAAAAAGAGAATTTAAACGCTCTAAACAATTAGAAGAATCTGAAAAAAATGAAAATTAAATGAAAATAAAATAAAATCTATCTGTAAGTATTTCGTATTTCGTACTTTGTGTTTTTATAATTTGTTGTATGTTAATTAATATAATTTATTACTTTTAGTTGAAACTGTAGAGTTATGTTCTTCAAGTGATACAGAAGAAAGTTTGCCTGAATATCGTGAGTTAGGCCAATACATACAAGGTATAAATAACTCTATTATTATGGAAAGCTGTGAAGAATCCTATGAAGTCGGTCCTTCAACTAATAAACGCGGAAGAACAGTATTCATCAACGAAAAACTTGTAACTGTTTTAGATAGATACAAAGTAAGTGACAGAGATGCAACTCATATATTAATTGCCACAGCTCAGGCATTAGAACATAATGTTGATAATTTAGTAATAAATCGTTCATCGATTCACCGAATTCGTGAAAAAGTACGAAAACTACGAGCAGAACAACTACGCTTAAGTTTTGATAAAGATTTATTTAAAGAATTCGTTGTACATTGGGATGAAAAAATGTTACCTTCATTAACCGGTAAAGATTTAGTGGAAAGACTACCAGTACTAATTTCATGTGAAGGGCGCGAACAACTTTTAGGGGTTCCCCAGCTGATAGCTGGAACAGGAGAAGAGCAAGCTGAAAACGTTTTTCAGTTATTGATAGATTGGGGGATTACTGACTCGGTTGTTGCAGTTTGTTATGACACTAAAGCATCGAATACTGGTCGTTTGAAGGGTTCATGTGTCTTTGAAGAAAAATTTGGCATTACGTCAGGGCCCAATATTCCACTTTTCAAAAAATTCCAAGAATACTGGAGCAAATTAAATACTAGTAATTATAGTGCGGGTATTGAAGATAGTAATATTTGTACGACTTTATCACACACAAAAAACGATGTGCTTCAGTTTGCTCTTGATCATTCGAAAAAAAAAACAATTTCGTGAAGACTACAGGGAACTTCTAGAACTTACGATTATTTTTCTCGGAGGAACTCCACATCGTGGAATATCATTTCGTATTCCAGGTGCTTCTCATCATGCTAGATGGATGGCCAAGGCAATATATTCCCTAAAAATATTCATTTTTCGTAAACAATTCAAAATGTCGCCATGTCAACAAAAGGCATACCAAGATACATGCATTTTTATTATTTATATTTACGTAAAAAGTTGGTTTCGAGCGCATATAGCAATTGAAGCACCATACTAAGATCTTATGTTTGTTCAAAAATTACTAGAGTATGAAAATATAGATCAAAAAATTGCATTAGTATCATTAAAAAAAATTTGTGGACATCTTTAGTACCTAAGTCCTGAAACAACAGCACTTGCTTTTTTTGATATAAACGTTCCATTATCAGAAAAGAAAAAAATGGTAGAAGCACTAAATACAATTGACACCGGTGAATATACTGTTCATCGTTTCACCATTGATATTAAAAACTTGAACCTATTCAAATTTAAATGTATAAGTGATTTCATCAACAGCTCATCAATTAAACTATTTCATAGGTTTAATATTAAAACAGATTTTTTAAATGAAGATCCTGTATTATGGAAAAACAATCAGCAATACTTACAAGGACTTGATAAATTTACAAATTTAAAAGTTGTTAATGACGCAGCAAAACGTGGAGTAAAATTAATTAGTGATTACAATAGTTTAATCACTAAGAACGAAGACCAGAAGCAGTTTTTAGTACAGACCATTTATGATTACAGGAAGAAATATCCCAACGCTAAAAAACATACACTAACAAATGATATTTAATCATGTAATAATTAACGTACAGTATTATTTGTGTTTAATTAGATTTACATAATATGTATGAAATATTATATCATGTTAAGAGAGGACTATTTAGCTGCTAGAAAAATGTAGTTTTTTTGTTAATTTTCTTAGTATAAAGTATATAATAATATACAAACTGTACATATAAAATATCTAAAAATGAGTTTTTATTATTTTGAGGGTGAATGAGTCGTTACATGAAAAAAGTACAAGTAACATTTATTATAGTATATTTAATTTAAAAAATATTTGATTCTTTTACTTTTTGGTCTATTTTAAATATTTAAGACGAAAATTACAAAAATCGGAAAATCACCCTTCATTGAAATTCAACCCTCTTGAGGCACACCTTAGGGTTGAACAATTACGACGAAACTTTTCAAAATACATTTTTTTGTAGTTTTGAACAAATTTCATGGGTAGCCCGATCAAAATTTAAAAAAAAATAAATAAGGACCACCCTAATAAACTTACACTTATTTATTTATATCTTATTGAAAGTATATAATGGGTATCTAATATTTAATGTACACAAAATATGTTTCTTTAATGTTTTTTTTTTTTTTAAATAATATATTCCTGTAATATTATATTATATTTATAACGGATATTCCAATAAGATGCATAATATTCAATTTGATATATTTTAAATAAATACGTTGTTTGTTTTGATTTTTGAACTCCTATGGTAACGTCATAAAGTGGAATAATATGTAAAATATATTATTGTGAACTGAGATATTTAAATGTAAAAATTCATTGGAGTAATAATCGCGGTGGGGAGGGTGGTATTCCTGGGTGTCGTATTCCTCCCATGAGGTTATTTTTTATATCTGACACAAAACACGTCGTTAGTAATTTATGGTATTATAAATTGTAGAGCTTGTAAAACTGAGTTTTTACAATCATCTCCCTTTCCCCCAAACATCAAGCCACTTTTGTCTAGTGATAAATCCTAAAGTTTTTTTTTTCACACTGGTAATATAAGTACCTATTATACTAATACATAATATTAGTCGTATTTAAACACAATGAAGTTTCTAGAAGGTACAAAAAAAAAAAAAAACAAACTTTCATTAAACTAGGATTATTGAGCATAAATATCATGTGAGAGACAAATCCATTTTTTCCACATCCATATAATATGATATACTATATACAGATTAACGTGTGTACAAGGGTAAGTCTATTTCTAAGGATTTTAATTTCAAAGCACGTTTTTAATCTATTTTTCTAAGGCTAGTGATAACACTGAAAATCAAATTAAATAAATAGGTATTGAGTTTATTTCAAAAATCGAAACATATCATGAACGTAATAATTTACGTGGTAGATTACAAAAACATATACTACTAAATAAACATATAATTATAGGGACTCATTAGAATTACTTTCTCGTCAGAAGCTCAAGCGATGCTTAGAAATTTCATTTACTTGACAATAATAAGTGTGTACACGTACCTATCTCGCAGTAGGCTCCTTCAAAATTTTTATCGCGGCATTGACATTTTGGCCCATCGTCTGTAGATATGCAAATTCCACCATGTTGACAAGGGTCGTGTTTTTCACAGGCATCCGAATTACCTCCACTACGATGATGTCCATTAATTCCTCCATTGGTAGCCTGTAACAAAATGTAAGGAAACATAATTATTTTTGATAAAATCAGTTATAAAATGCAGAGTAAATTAAACTTAATAAGCAAATGATTTGAGACTATTTATAAAAAAAAATATATTTTCTATCTATCCTTGCCCCATAGTTGACTCTGTAACAATTGGAATCGTTATCAATTGTATACTAATCCATCTTAATACAAATTTAAGGATGACGTAATTATAATAAACACGAAAAATGATTGATACCTAGTCTAACAACTTAAACGTTATGATAAATCAATGCACTTGAAAAATAATTTACATCCTTCTATGTTTTAAATACCTAGAGATAACGTATTAGTTATTACAAATGAATGCATGACAATACATTTTTATAACTGTTTTTGTTGATACTGTGTAAAACAAAAACAACAATTTATTATTAGAGAAATTAATTGATAAACGAATGTTTGATTTGTATATTATCAATAAAATTTAACAGAAAATGGAGCGAATAAAGCAATTAAACTTTATAAAATATCCCAAAAAATATTAAACAATTAGACAAAAAAATAGATACAACCATTTATATTAAGTACACAAATGTATATACAATTAAAATCCAACAGCTAATTTATTGGAAACTCTCCTATAATTGTAACCTGAAACTAATATCGTTTAATTTTTTAAAAACAACTGGAACGAACAAGCAAAAATAGATATTCATAGCGTTGAATTTTTTTCAACACAAAACTTCAATTTTTATTTTATTTATGCTTTGCATTAACACCTACTGCTTAAAAAAAGTATTTTTTATACGTTCTATATACATAGAAACGATTTTCTTCCCTTTTTTCCTGTTTAGTTTTTTTCATCCTTTTAAGCGGATAGTTTTAAAATAAGTCGGTTATTTCTTTTAGTCAATAATTTTATCAAATTCAGTCAATATATGGAAAAAAAAAGTTTTGTACTGTATAATATAAATTTGTGCTTTTATAAGTAATATATATATAACAAAGAAAAATATGACAGATAGGTATGTGATATTGTACATAGTAAAATCTACTTTTATTTGGATTAAAGTAATATTTCACTTTAATATTAAATTAAATTTGTATTTTTTTAAATATAGTAACTATAGTTTCTAGTACACTTGTACCTTAGATTATCGTTAAAATATTTAATTTACAATTTAATATTATGGTTATGTAAAATAAATAACATTTTATGATAATTATGACAATTATTTATTAAAAATTAATAATTATACATTAAATACCTATGGTTATTTTATTACATTATCATCATAGCTGAGGAAAAGAGTAATTGTAAATATGAACCTACTATAATACGGTTAAACCTAATACAGCTTGAAGTTAAATTGAACGAATGATTACTAAATAATTGCTATTTTATTTAATACTACAAAATTAAAATAATAACTTACAGCTACAATAGTTGTGTGCAAATATTAAACTAAAAAGGAGATAACATAGAAACGTTATATGACGTACATGTGATGTACATCGTACATTATAATACAATATTTTACAGCCGTATAGGTATATAATATTTTATTATGCATATGCAGTAATATAAGAATGTAAAATGCATTTGCAATTTGCTCCGTTACACATACTTTTCAAGATAATGTGTTCAAAATGTCCATATAATATACGTTTTACTATCTACAACTGAATTCATATTGTTAAATAAATAGTAAAATGTTACACGCGCTGAATAAAAAAAAAAAGATATTTATTTGCATAATTATATAATTTTATATAGTGAACGTAATATATTTAAATTTATAAATATAAAACATCATAGCTAAATAACATGATATATATTAAATGATGTAAATAAATGTACGCAAACTTGTATGTACCTATTTGTAATATCCAATTGATACTGGAGTTTATATTTTTTTACTACCTAATATATTTTTCTTAAATATAGATAGATATTGAATAGAAATTAAAATGAATTTAATCGTAAATCATGAAGTGTATTCTATATTATGATAACTTAATATTTAATAGATTAATAGATTAATTGATTATTATTATTTTTTTTTTTTTTATAGGTTTAAAGAAAAATATTTAAATATATGTGAAGCAAACACTTATGCACATATAACGTGATCAAAATTAATTATTAGAGTATCATCATGATTTGTATGATTGTCATAAAAGGTAACATAAATAATGTTGATAACGTGTACAAAATACATGTACATAATAATATTATTTGTTTAAAAATGAATATGATTATTTCAGAAACATAACCGATTAAATAAATTGAAAACATATTATATTTATTGAATTTTTAACTCATACATCAGTAAAATATCAGAGTGCAATATTGACCTATTACGAGTGGCCAATTAATAACAAATCGTTTATTTATTATATTATTATGCACTATACGTAATCACTAAAGTATTTATTGTAAGTGCAGTCACGATCGTTCAATGTCCTTAAGCCTCAATGTGACGACAATAAATTTAAAACTAACAGACTTTACTTAATCATTACAAATACCTAATGTAATCAATTTATGATTTATTTATTTATTTATTTATTTATTTATTTATGATTTAATTTATTTATTTATGATGCTAGAATTTGTTATAATGGAAAAGAATGTTTCCTACATTTGTCGTGTAAAACTACTGAAAAATGTTCTATAATATTATTTATTTTTTTGCTAACAATTTAAACGGAATTTAATTCGCCAGTAAAAAACCGATATAAAAATTTAAAATCTTATTATTAAATAATAAAATATTTGATAGTATATATTATATAGCCTTAAATAGTTTTACATTACAATTAAAATAAAAGAGACAAGATAACGTTCGAAAAGTGTATTTTCTGAATAGCCAATATACAGACCAATTTTATCCTTTGTGATTCAACTCCGTTATAATCTTACATTGTTTTATTTTATTTAGTTTACATATATTTTTTTCGGTTGTATCGATTACTTGATTACCACAGGACAATAATATTCTAGTAAAACTGTTTTATACATTCCGAAAATGTGACTTAACAGTGTAATAATTGACCATTGTTCATAGCAAATAATTTAGTAATATTGTTAATCGCGAATTTAAGTAGTATTATACCGTTTCAAACTATATAACTTTTTTTATCATTTATACAGCATGAATGCAGTATTTGTGTTTTGCAAAACAGTACTCATTACCCAGACTCCAATAATATGATGAATTGTTTAATGGATTCGCTTAATGAATAGTTTTTGGTCCATCAATTTCATCGATTAACCATTTACGTACTCCGATTAAATCTGGTTAAATAATCCATCATATCTAGCAAGGTATAAGTTAATTGCGAAGTGCTCTAAACTCATCTGATTTTAAATGGTAAAATAATCTTAATAATCCAACTAAAAAGTGATACAAATAGTATTACCGCCGTACTGCAGTTTAATATGTTCACAATTATATGTTTACAGTCAAGTTTCGATACGTTCTGACAATTAAATATTAATACACACAAAATATTATATGATGATCGAGATATTATTTATATTATTTTTTTTACTAACGAGTAGTCAGCATTAGAAGAAGATTAAAACCTTATAAAAGCTTATAAATTAGATTCTGTTTTCTAGTTGCTGTATATGTACAACATAATATAGTAGTATTTAATATTAATCATGTTTATTTTAATAGCACTAATCATATTAGCGATAATATTTTAAATTAGCTTATTGTACGATGTAAGAACATACATCCAATTATTTATAATATAAATAGTACCTAGTTATACACATTGATAATTATATATGCCAATAATTATTTTATTTAATAACAGTGTGGCTAAAATACGTTTATTTATTGTATCTGTTTAGTGTAGGATTTTTATACATTTATTATGATAATATCACGTGCAAGAAAGCTATTATAATGTTCTGCATATATTGTATTTTTGTGTCATAGAAAACTTCCATTTGGGGACAATAGTATATACCAGTTTCAAATATTTGAATAAACGAATAGTATAAACATTGGTAAATGTTAATATATGATAAACGTATACATTTAAAATACTTATAAAAATTTTCTCTTTAAAAATACAGAATTTTACAGATCTTTTAATTGTTTTGTATCTAAAATATGTTTTATATTAGTTTTATTTGTCTTCGCTAATTTTAGATTATTTGTTTTTATACCTAGTATAGTACGATAAAATACGTATATAAAACCATAAGTAATAAACTTATTGTTTACATTTTAAAACTGTTAACAGAAAATGTAAACAAACAGTTTTAAAGATAATATTTTTTTTTCAAGATACAAAAAAAAAATTAATTTAAAGGATTATTATATTATAATTGAAGAAAAAACTATGAGAAAAGATGACAGAAACATAATATTTTAATTATTTTTTTTTTTTATATTCTGTGATTGAATAGGTATCGACACCTAAGTGAACGCATAATATTTAATTGGAACCATTTTAACTTCTTTCATAAAATATGTATAAAAAGAAATCTAATTTTTAAGTTATAAGAACTAAATAATGAATGATTCGAAAATATGTATTTCCAAACAAATTATTCTCTACATTTGTGTACCTATATGCATAAACCACGCATTAATCGTGTTTAGAGTTTTTAAATCCACTTAATGCATTTTTATCTACAGTGCATAATATTATCGTAATGTCGTCTTGGAAAAATAATCATGAAATAAAATATAAAACAGCACTGAGATGGGTATTACACTAATTACCGGCTACCATATAATATTATATGACGTAATACGAACTAACAATGGATATAGTATTTTACGCACGTGTACGAGTTTAAATAAAAGTTGGTCGAGTAATTAAGTATGCAGATGGTTTGTATTGAACAAGAGCCGTATTGTAAATACGACGCGTTTTAAACGTTTCGCTGAACCAGCAGTAATAAACTCTCGTGGAAATAATTTCGTAATAAGCGGAGAGTAGCGCGTCTAGTAATTTGTAGAACTGAACAAACCGGGAATTGTAAAAAATAATTATATTTTTTTTTTTTGAAAATGGATATAAATAGCATTGTATTAAAAAAAAACTTATGCAAAGACAGTTTTGAATTTTTTTAATTGTGAGTTTTATATATTTTGTAAACATAATTGCATGACTTCAATTGAAACATTTACTTCCATGAGATGGGAAACTCTATTGCCCCTCTAACGGAGCATTACATATACGAAACAAAATCTCGTTTTTGCTCATCTATCGCTATTTTTAATGAAAAAATGTTGTCCACAATAATTCAGACAGTAAAATAAATAACAATTTATATAATATGGTTATTATTATTATTTATTACTACTAGTAAGAGTATTGGTTTTATTTTGACTGCTGATTTCTTAACAAGAATCACTTCGCCGTCGTAGAACGTCTTTTTTTTCACTTACATCAACCACCGCCGTCTCGACTGTACCCTTAGTAAGCAGCTCTTTTAGCAAATAGACTTATGACATTTTTTTTCCGGTCTACCGCCAAATGCCCTCTTCCGTCAAATAACGCTGCGTAAATAACCTACATTCATGATCCCATCCCCTCGCACACCTATCACTCTTTCAACATTTTGATATTTTTATCACTCAACTCTATCCTCTTTCCTACCCTCATCCATACCTTGTTCAACCCTCTTACCGCCACCATCGTAATATCGCACCGTCGACGTTATCTCTACTTTCACTACTACTACTATTACTACTATCTTTTTTTCTTATCTTATCGCCGGATTCGGAGGAGAACTGCCTTTGCTCTGCTTTCCCACCGAGCCAGCCATCATATTTTAATATCTAATAAAGCTTAATATATTTTACGCATTTTCTTTATCCTAAACATTTAACATTGTATTTAAAATAAAATAATGAACAGTAAGACATTATTATCAACTATACAAGATCTTAATTTTAACTATATTACATGTCTGTGCAATGAACCTGGTACGTGTACGTCCGTAACGACCTTCCGTTTTACATACTCAGCCGTTCCTCTTCTTCTTTAGTCCCCAGGATTAGAGTAACGTACCGTTTCACCGCTTCTCAGTTCCCTTTGTTGCGTATCATGATTGGCGTTATCGTTTTTGGTGTAACGACTTGATCGACCGTGACTTATAAATCTGCCAGTTTTCTTGCCCACCGACTACATTTAAAGGACGTGTGTTCTGTGTCGTTAATAGAATCCTCACAAGCTAGGCAATGTGAGCTTTCTGCACGGGCAAACTTTCGTAGGTAAGCCTGGAAGCAGCCATGTCTCATCAACATCTATGTCAAGTAGTCACACTATGTGGTTGATTTATCCAATCACGAACTCTAGGTATAAGTCGCATTGTCCACGCCCCTTTGAACATTTCATCTTTCTATTCCTGCTGCCACCAACTCCAAATATTTTCATCAACGATATGACTTGCCTCCTCGGTTCCATTTTTAAGCAACCGTCTTAATTTACTCCATTCTTTCGCCATAAGGTATACCTGGACGATATTAGTTACAACTAGTATTACCACCGTGGATACTACTCTATATGCAGTGACGACTCTCGAGGCTATTGCACGTTGTGGGCCTAGTAGTAACTGTTTGTGGTTATAAAATACTAGCGATGATCTCCACGTGAAGGCCGCATACAACAGCTGACTATGTACCATAAAGGCAAGGAATTTCTTTTTTATCGATCTCCGGTTTTTAACATTAGGCATCAAGCAGGAAAGAACAACCGTTTTCTTTAAAGCTTTATTGCGCGCTATTTGGATGTGTTCTTTGAATCCAAGTGTTGAACTAAGTTCAACCCTCAAATAACGCATTTGTCTTTTTAGCTCCAAAGTTTCACCTTATAGCACAAACTGTAGACATTTATATCTACATTTTGTCATCATCATTAAAGCCACTGTCTTACTTACTGGTATTGTTAGTCCATTTCCGTTCTTCCAGTCGCTAATTTGTTCTAAAGCAGTGTTTATTGAAACCTCCTAAGCTTCTAAACACCAACCGGATCTAACTACTGCAATATTATTTGTAAACGCAATAATCCGTACTCCTTCGGGTGTTAACGTCTAAATGTTAGACGCAATAGATCATCATAAAATATATTCCATAGAATAAGGCCAATAACTGAACCTTATGGTATGTCACATGTAACATCGATATTTATGCATTTACAGCGTTTCTCCCTAAGCTAGTTCCAAAGTATTTGTATCAGGTAAAAGGTACACATTTTTGTTTTGGTGCTTCTCCTATTTTTTTCCAGGGTGCAGTATTGAAGACATTAGTGACATAAATTGACACTAGAGCACATAGCTTTTTTCATCTCCATGGTACAGAATTAATACGGTTATCTACAGCTAGTACTTTTTCGATGGCATCAAGCCATCTTTTTCATGGACTTACCTCTTTTGAAACCATACTGGTCTCAAAGAATCCCCCTAGCTCGAAGTGTGCCTCTATACGTCTCTCCAATATGCACTCAAACATCTTGCCAATCGTATTTATTATGCTTAAGGGCCGGTAGGAAGATGGAAGTTCCAAAGGTTTGTTCAGTTTCCTAATCAATACAATTCGATCTTCCTTCCAAGCACTTGGGTAGCACCCATTCCACATGAATTTGTTAAAGACACTTGCAACTTCAACCAGCCTTTTCAGTAGTACTGCCTTCACAACCGTATCGAGTATACCATCCGAAGCTGGCGCTTTCCCAAAAGGTAAAACATTGGTCAAATCTACCAACTAAACATCTATAACTAGTTCAATTATCTCAGTTTCAGGTGGCATCTGCTACTCTACAAAGTGACTGGTGGGAAATAGTCCGTGGATAATATCCTGTAGTTAACATGGCAATGAGACACCTGGTATTGGTCGCTTACTGAATTTGCTGGTTACGAGCCTATAAGGTAGCCACTATGGATTATTGTCTACCAACTGACATAAATTTATCCACAAGTCTTCTTGGTTTTTTCTTATAGCTACCCTCAAAGCTTTAATTTATTCTCTCACCACTTGTTCTAGTTATATACATTCATCAGGTCCCCTTCGTTTCCTTGCTCTTTGAAATTTCCGTCTTGATACAAACGAGGTCTTGTGCAATCCAGCAATTTCTTGTGTTTACAAGTGACCGGCTTTCATGATTGATGGATATTGAAGAGTTACACGTAGCCACTAGGTATGCATCCAGAGTATTTGATAGCACTTCTATCGAGGGTCAGTATTGTTCTCAAACTCTGATACCATTTTTGTTTCCAGGAACATAAGCAAATTTTCTCGATCTAGCTTCTGCCAGCTCCATCCCTTAGAGGCCGGTTGATCTGAAATACACGTGGTTGGCGAAATTTCTACTACTACTAGTACTATTAATACTACTACTACTACTAATAGTACTAATACTACTATTACTATTAACACTATCATCACCACCACTAACACCACTAGCATTCTTTGCATAGTAGCATAATATTATATATTATATAGTCGTATTATAGAGGAGTCGTAGACTACACGCGCCAATATTGATCTGTGGATGTGGTGGCGGTGACTGAGAACTCCCTCGGGTTGGCGTTAAAAACGAACGCGTAGAGGAGTGGAATGTCGAGAAGCGGTGGTGTGGTCGGGGAGTTTTATGGCCACGGTCAGCTGGCGGCAGCTACCCCTCCGGTCCGGCCGATGGCGTATCGCCCAAACCACCATATCCCCCTCCCCTCTTATGCCTTCACCACCACGGCCACCCCGACCGTTTCCAAATGTTGCACCGACTGTACACAATACATCACATAGATACACCACGCACACTCGTTCGACTTCTTATTCCTATTTTTCTTCTTCGTTTCCGCGTGTCTCCGCATCGTCGGAATCTGAAAACTTAGTGGCAGCGAGACAATATAATGCAATACCAGCAATCACCAGCTGCGCACGCTGTTCAACGAATAATATAATAATATGACATGTTATATTGACGGCATATTATCCGATTATATCACAGTTAAATACGTTTTATCTTTTATAATACTATTGTAAAATATCTCAGTAATATAATATGTTCATCATTAAAGCCGTAGGTCATCGAAATTGTTTCCGCATATTATATCTTGTATCGTGTTCACATTATATAATTTATTTTTCTTCAAAGGTTTTATTTTTATAATATTGTTATTTTAGGCTCGTGATGGTCGTCTGCCACACGCGGGCTACAAGACGCAAATAAAAAAAAAAACATAATATACGAGCAGCTAGAGCGCCCTTAATCAATATTATTTTATACTATAAATTCAATGTTACAATTTCATTATCTGATTGCTTCTTATCGCACACCTATACCTATATTTATATGGAAACCTGTCTATATTATGCATTTGCTTATCTTTCAAATAACCAATAATTACTCCTTACTAGTCATAAAGTATTACGATTTTCATTAATCGCGTTCGTCGAAGTTTTTAAATTCTTTTTCTTTATGCATTTATTAATATACGTAAACTTGAGTATGTATGTGCTTATAAAATGTTATATATTCGTGTGTAGAATATCACCACATAATAACTCATGTTTTACTTCAATCTTCATATTATATATTAATGTATGGTTGTGTGACCAGTTTATACTTAAACGATTTAATGCACTCGCTCATGAAAATATATAAAATATATATTACTATGGTGTGTTAAGTCATGTTTCCTATCCTATTATAAATTGAATCACTCATATATGATTAAATAACAATATTCACTTCATATGATTCATAAAATAATGTCTTCGACACTTGGTCAAACGATAACAAGTTAGTTAGGTACCTACCTATGTTAAAAAATATTTAAATTTATTATTATTCACCTATTTAAATATATTATTTATGTTATATTATAGAAAATACTATTAAGTTGCGCGCATATGGCCATAGTTATTATATGTGCAATGTACTATAATGTGATGTTATTCAAATTTAGATTCCAATAGGAATAATGAAATAGTATTATGTAACGATACATTTTTTAATTTTTTTTTTATTTAACTCTGTTTCAGGCTCAAACAGTGTTCCCAATAATACATGAAGTGTAAACAACCGAATGAAAATTAGATTTAAATTGCATGTCGGATCAAAATGTTTAGTATTCATCAGGAGAGTATTAAAATAAACTACTAGAATCACAAAAAGCTTACGCTACAATTAATTAATATTATTTACTTTTTTTATACTTCTGTTAATTTGTCTTAAGTTAGAAATGTATTAATCTAAAAACTAAAAAATTGAAACAAGATACATACAACTATTTAAGTATTTTTAAATATTTAAAATGTCGATTAATTTTATTTGTGAATTAAGAGAAGATAATTTAACTAATAATTATTTATACTTAGAATATAAATAATATAAATTAGGTCATTGAAGTTAAAAGTTGATAAAATTCTATAAATATATAAGGTTTAACTTCATCTCGGAATTACTTTTTTGAATTCAATTATAATTAATCTTAATGTTATTATTAGTAGTTATTAATATGTATTTATTAATTTATATTGTCACTATGGTTAGCCTAAATCATTACATCTGAGAATAATATAAAAGTAATAAACAGTTAAAAAATGTTTAAAAAACAAAAATGATGTAAAATGGAATCTGGGGTAGAATCATACTACTAACTTATAATAAGACCTTCAAGAATTCAATTTGTTTACATAATTCTATTAAAAATATTTTTAGCTACGTATTAATTATACACGCATAAAAAAAAATTGTTAAAATTATAAAAAATCTAATTTTTAAGAGTACTTATACAAATATAAGTCATAAGGAAATACTAAAGAGTCGTTATAAATTTTATATCACATATTTAATTTTCAAAGCAGTTGCAATAAAAAAAAAAAAAAAAATTTAGTAATTATTTAATCACATTATACAGAAAATTATAACAATATAAGTCATTCTTTAAACTCTTTAAGTAACACGAACAAATTGAAGAAATTAAAAAAAAATAGTCTTTGAGTATATTTAAAAATTCTAAAAATTAGAATTGGAATAAATAAATTAGAAATTAATGGGGATGAGCATACTTGGTAAATTACTTTATATATATCGTCTTTACAATTATTTTGTACCTAACTTATAGAATGAAGAGTAATAATTACAAAACAATACAAATATGGCTTTTTTCTGTATTAATAACCTAATATTTATAAAAGGAACCTTATAATTGTTTTTAATTACATAAACATACAATAATTACATAATATAAATAATTTTTAAAATAAATATTATAATTTATTAAACAATAATATATGTTATATATGGACACATGGTATATTTTATGAAGTACTATTATTTTCCCAACAATTTTAGATCAATAGTAATTTTAAAGAAAAGTATTAATAAATTTTTTTCAAATTTTATAGTTAAAATAAAATCCATACTTTGTTTTTAATGAATAAAGAACAGTTTTTATTTGTATAAAACAAATAATATTTATTTTAAAAATACTAAAACATTTTAGTGATTGTATGCGTTTTTTGATAGTTGGTATTTAAGCGGGGTATTTTATAAACAAGGTTATAATGGTTATCGACAATAATATTTTTTTTTTTTTGTTTGAGAAAAATTGTCATATGGTTTTGTCTCATGTACAGGATTACAATTCTATTATATTAAAATATAAAGGTCAATAATACGGATTATTATTTTATATTATTTGTAAAGTATTTAATGAACTCAAAAATATATAAAATATTACATAAAATAACTTTATTTAAACTGTTTATTATAAGGTATCTAAATAAATATTAAAATCAAGTTTGTTCTAGTTATAAAGTTCATCTTCATTAAGGTTTATAAGATATCAAAATATAAAATTAAAGAATCTAGTTGATGTGTAAATAAACATCAATAAATAAAATATATGCTGAATAATACACTGCCACAGCTCGTTATATATAATACAAAGTAAAACAATATAATAGTAGTCAGTAGATATTATACTCTGTGGACATTATATTATTATGATACTTTCACTTGACGTTTTAAAAGTTTCTTAGTATTAACATAACATTTACCTATGTAAACTCAAAACTTTACACAACTTAAATTTTAACTATTGATAACATATTATTTAAATAAATAAATAAGGACATGGTATGAAGAGCATGTTTAAAAACTTTATTTGAATTCATAATAATAACTTTTTGAATTAAATTAAATAGAATTTTTACTAGATAATTTACTATAATGGTTTTATAAAAAAAAAATTATCATATATATATATATAACATAATATGTTAAAAAAAAAATTTCATACAAGTATATATACCTACTATATTTTTAAGGAAGTAGATATTAAGGTTTATTACAATACGGAGATAGTTTCCTTTATTCTTTCTTTTATTTAAAGATATGGAAAAAGTGATTTTATAATAATTTCTTTAAAATATTATTAAATATTTAAGGCATTATTATAGAAATTATTCCACACAATTCTAAGATTATTCTTATGATGTTTAGAGCCTATGGCAAATACAGTTGTTTTTTTAATATTAATTTATTTATAACTAAATTATATTTATCTACAAGCAAATAAATAATAATTTAAAATATGTGTGTGTATATATTAATTATAATAATATCACTTTAAACTAAATATACATTTTCGTGATTTATAGACAATTGTAATTACAACAGTGTATACTGCATATAAAATTTTGCAATTTTAGGTAAAACTGCATTATCTACACTGATTCTATATAACTTAAAATAATATTGTATATCTATAAAAGGTTGAAAACAGATTAGTATGTATATCACTGTGTGTGCTAGTTAGACAATTTAAGTATGCTATTTACGTAAAAATAATATTTAATTAATAACTTTGTAATATATATCCAAGAAAAAATTCAAAGTAAATTTTAATGTATTAGATATCATAATTATAAAAAACAGCCAATCGTTAAGCGAATGTCATTTGTAGAAAAAAAAATGTGGTTGAGCGTGTTTTTCTACAGTCTTTACTCTTTTTAAAATTCGTTTTAAGTCCCGAAATAACAACAATATAAAGCAACATATATAAGAATAAGTTGAATATTAAAAATATTTTTTAAGCCAAAACGGCTTTCTTTTTTTTATGACGATATGACGTTATAATAACTACCCATTAAATATTTGTCAAGCCATTCGTTCAACTGCACTGCTCTTTGGATACTGTGTTTAATTGTTTCTTAAATTAATATTATTCCACGGATATTTGATTTCGCTTGTATTAAAACAGCAATGACAAGGTGAAGGATAAACAACAAGTAAAAGAACGGGGAAAAAATACACCAAAAACCACACAACGAAAATCGATCGTCACATGTTCGTGTTTGTCATGGATATAGGGTGACTCGTTGTTTGTGTGACAAAATTCTTTTCAGGGTGTGGTTAGATTATAGAAAAAATTAATAGGGTACATGCTTGGAATAACGCAATCCCTACATATCTAATCTGACCACGAAGTCGTAAATAGAACGAAAACGGGACCCACGTGCGATAACAAGGCTAACAACAGTTCACCCCGATGGTTCGGACGTTATGGCGAGGGTACAGTGTGACGTCGGAATATAAATATATTGCTCTTGTTCAGACTTAAACTAATAATAATTTTATAATATTATAATAGGTACTATAATTATTATAATAGGACTATATTAGCGCAGCTCTTATTGCACATACGAGGTCTAATCAAAAAGTATCGAGACTGTTAAAAAAAAAAAAATATTTATTAGATAAAGTTATTTATATTCAATCTCCTTCAAAGTATGCTCCTTCTGAGTCCATACATGTTCTCCAACGTTCCTGCCATTTTTGAAAACATCTGTCGAAGTCATTTTTAGAAACTTCTTGTAGCTGCTCCGTCGCATTTTGTTTAATTTCATCTACATCTTGAAAACGTTTACCCTTAAGCGCTATTTTTATTTTTGGGAATAAAAAAAATCACATGGAGCTAGGTCTGGTGAATAGGGGGGTTGAGAAACAACTGGGATACCATGTTTGGCCAAAAACTGCTGCACAACATGGGCTGAATGGGCTGGTGCATTATCGTGATGCAATTTCCAACTACCAGACTCTTTAAACTCGGGTCTTTTTCTTCGTACAGCGTCTCGTAAACGGCGAAGAACATCAATGTAGTACTCCTTTGTTATGGTCTGTCTTTTTGGAGCATACTCATGATGAACAACACCTTGGTAGTCAAAAAAAAAACGGTCAACATGACCTTTACTTGACTCCGAACTTGACGAGCTTTTTTGGGTCGTGGTGACCATTCAAAAACGCGAGCACGGGACATGGTTTCATCTCCATAAGCTAACAATAATATTTGGTAGGTTTCAGTAGCCGTTTTTCCCAGTTTATGGCAAAATTTAATGCACACTCGTTGTTCTGTATTTTCGCTTATTATGAAATCCGACGGGACGTAAAAACACACTTGACTAATCGCACCTAGAAGCCGACTGAGACAATTTTAATCTAATCTATGTCTAATATATTTTCCCATCTTATAAAGTTAGATTAATATAGCACGTGCAAGTTCATACTTAAACCGGTTTACGATTAATCGTATCAGTCTCGATACTTTTTGATTAGACCTCGTAACAAAGCGCGTAACCTTGCATTCAATTGTATAGATATGAAGATATCCCATAAATAATAATATTATTTATCCGCTCATGATCGGCCATTATTATAATGCTTATAACAAAAAAAAAAAAAACATCAATAAAGACATTTTGCAGTTTTCCGATACAATATTAGTATTACTTTTGCATTTTAGAATCATCCTAGAAATTCTAGGCCTTTTTCTAACCATAGATGAGAGGGTCTAATTTCATCGCAAACGTATCTTTAAATTACTATAGATAGCTAGTAATAATTTCGATTGGTTTAAATTAGTCCTATGATTACCTCTTTGTTGTAAGTTTGGCCTGATAATTATCACCCATAAACATATACCGATAAATATAAAATATATTTCATTATAACCATATCAAAAATAATTACGAACCGAAACATTGAAATCCACAGTCTATTATGAACCATTTAAATTTCAAAATTACAAAACTAAAAAAAAATAATTGTTAAAAAATATGCTTAAAGAAAATAAATAAATTTTAGTATAAATGAATACGCTAAAAACATAAAACAATTAATTTGACTTACATTTTTAAATTTATATAATTTAATTCAGCTATAAAGAATTTTCATACTTTTTAAAAATATAAAAATGTAAATAAAACAAAATAATTTTCGGAGCATAATGATAATGATCTCCTGACCTTTGTGTCTTCTGGGTTACTTAATGGTTCTCAAAAATGTCATAAGACAATTATTAATTGGATATTATGAGAAAATCTGAGAATATTATTATTACTCGGGCCGAGTTTACAATCGCCTTTTTTGATTATCGTATCTAAGTTCAATATTTTTTTATTATTTATTTAATGTTTATAATTTATTTATCATATCTATTATTTTTTGACTATATTATTTTTATAATTATCATTATTTTAAGGCAAATTTAGTTAATTTTTAATAATAAAAAAATATAATTATTAAAACAATGTGTATTGTGACATTGTATATCTATTATTAGAACCGTGTACATTGCATCCATTTTTATAACTTAGACTTTACTGCATTCATAATAATAGTTATATTTTAAACCGTGTTGAGTAACGTTCATAATTATTATTATCGTACTTAATTAACAATAGTTATAATAACCAAACATATGAAGATTGACAGAAATTAATTAAACAACAGTATATTTATATATTGTTTATAGCCAGTTAATTTAATTACGTTGAATAATATTTGTACAATATGGTCTGTACAATTAGAATGTTAGAGTAACGGCCCTAAATTATTCAATTTCGTGGTCCGTTTGAGAGAAGGCGGAAATATTAAATTATTAAATAAACGATCATTTTATCATATTGTTTTAAAAGTTCATCAATAACTTGCACAATTATTTTTAATTCGTAAGAGTTATTCAATTATTGTGTTGTAATGAATTGAAATTGAATCACTTAAACATTGTTTATGATTGCATAATAATTTCATAGGATATTACATTACTGCAAATACATTTTATATAGATATATGTATACGTGCTTGAAATTATTTTATTTATTAGGTACCTAATATTATGTTTAAATATTTTTTTCAAAACATATGAATATTTTACAAACAACAGCGTTGATAGATATATTAATACATATTTCTGTTTTTATTTTATTTTTACGTGAAACCAACAAGACAATATAATATTAACATGTAATACGAATATCGAGTGTGCAATACGTATTAGATATCTTAACACGGTTTTATTTATTAAAAGATTGCCGCGAATTTATTTGTGTTGTTATATACTGGCTGTGTTTTATATGTGCAGCATGTAATGCTTAAGAGTGACTTAAAATGCATTTTAAATTTCATTAATAATAGGTATACAGCGACCGTAGACAATTAGTTTGTCTTCGAAAATATACTGCACGGGCGAGCACATAATGTTTGCTCGAAAATTTAATGTCTGGCCATAAAATGTTTGTACTCAAGCCAGTGATAAACTTGGCTAGTTTTAACGACTAGCTAATATATTATATAACTATTATCTGCGGTATGTACACGTACTAGGTTCCGAATGTTTCCTATTGTTGGATTTATGTGGTATATAATCAGTGGGGACCCTAAATGCATTAGCTACAAGTTTGGACTGCACTCTTCCCTGGTCCCGAGAGGATATTTTACTCTAATGCGTGTAAAAGTGCTGATGTTACATAACAAATTAAGTGAATAAGTGACGTGAAAATTATCAAGCCCTATTGTAATATTAAATTAAGAGATACACAATATCGATGCTGATTCCTATAATAAACTATTTGTTTCGTAATATTACCTACCTATGTAAGAATTAAAACACAAATAAAAACAAGTGTCATACAGTAGTATTCATGTAGTGTCATGTAGTGTCACGTAGTGTCACTACATACGGATAAAATTATATAATCTCCAATAATGAAAATAAAACTATTTAACACCATCTTAAATAACTTAACCTATTATTTAATCGGTTTGTGATCAATCCCTTGTGGTGTAGGTATTAATGTTGTCAATTTTATACCCGGCTTTATTATCCACGAGTATTTGTTTTTATTTTTTGGTCAACTTCTAGAACCGTGACAATAATTTAATATATACAATATTTTTCCACGTTAAATTATCATTGTTATTATATAATATATATATTTTTTATTCGCATTTAATCGTATTTCATTGTAATGCATAAAAACTAAAAACAATGTCCTCTTTCGTGTTATAACTCAAATGTTATCCTCTTTTTATTTCAATTTTATTTTATTTTTATTCCAGTGTTAACATAGCAACGACACCAATGGCTAGACATATTTATAATTATTAACATATACATACACAAAAGATAACCGACACACATGTGTTTGTGGCCAACCCATAAAAAATATTTATGTACAACAAAAGAAATTATTCCAACGTTAATATTTTTATACATTATAAAAAAAAAGTAAAATAATTATATTACATATAAATAATTTAATTTATGCTATAAATTAATAGTATTGTTAGAAGAGTTATAATTACACTGTGTGACGTAAAAAACAACAAAATAATGTATTAGTCAATAAATCGGTTTGTGTATCACGTAACATCTAAACAATATAGAATTACAAAAGCAAAATGTTTTAATCTTAACAATACATCATTATAATTTATAATCTAATAATCTGTCTCAATAAAAAAAAAAAAAAAAAAAAAAAAAAAAAACGTATGAATAAATAAATCAAAAATGAAATGTCTCTTAAAAAAAAAATAAAATAAAACTTCTTTCTCCATTTCTCGGGTTATTTGATTAGTGCCATTAGTATTATGGATTTTAAATGACCCTTCTTTTGGCATGAGCAGAGAAAATAAATTATTATTGTAAAAAAAGCTATTTAAATCTTAAGATACATAGAAATTTGTTTTTATTACATTAATTTTAACTAACATTGTATGTATGTAATAAAAACATTTACTTACATATTTTTATAAAAAATAAACATGTATTAAATTAATTATAATATTCACTAAAAACTAATAGAATACAATATTTTAAAAAAATAGTCTCATTCAAAAACTTTAAACTTTTTTTTATTAAATTGTTCTTTTTCTATTTTCTATTTTTATTAGATAATTTGTATAGTAAGACATTTATTTGTGTTAGGTTATACAAAAAAAAAAAAAAAATCATAGATTGTTTACTGACTCTATAAAAAGTGATTATTAGTGCCTGTTGAGAACTTTTTAGTCAATAGGTATATGTGTGTAAATATTTCGGGGTCGTAAAAAGTCAGAAGCCTTCAACTTATAATTTCCCATCTAAATATTTTATTATTCATTGACCTTTTTTTATATAAGAAAAGAGGGAGTTTCACGGTATACGCATATTAAAGCCGATTAAAAAAAAAAAAAAAAAAATCCTCATATATATTTCATAAAATCATTTAGGTATAACTGAAATTAAAATATAACCAATGAATTACGTATGTCATTGTTAACCCTTTATGCCAATATTTCCAATAATTATTCATATAAACATAAAACGTCAAAACAATTTTTATTTTAAATAATCAAAATATAATTAAATCAAATAGTTGACCTGTATGTTATGACTTCTACGTTTATGTCTTGTCCGTTTGTTTGTTTATTATATTGACGTTAACTGAGATTATTTTTAAGTTCACTAATTAAAATAATTATTGTATAGTTTTTGAAAATTAAACAAATTATTCAGGAAACTTCAATCTTTTATAAAAAAAAAGTGTATATTTCTATTATTAATTTTAGTAAAATGAATAAAAATCACATATAATATAACATTTGATACACTGATCATGTTAAATACACATAATCGTTTTGATATCCATTTGGATTAAACTTGTAATAAATATCTTTTTTTTTTTTAAACTCATTTAAAACAAACAAAGATTTAATATTATGTTTGAATAAAATATTATATATATATATATTTATCTTGTTTAATACTATTTAAAAAGAATAAATACAAATCGATTCTTTAATACACATTGCAGATTTTTTAAAAGTCATCAGTTAAGACAACTTTAGTGAAGTCGCTCTGCTGAACATTAATTTTTGAGTGTACCTTGTCATTGAGTAGGTCAATTAAATGTATATGTACAATTTAAAATGTTTGTAATTAATTTAAAATGAGTCAAATATTTAAAAAAATATACCATGTTAAGAAAATGATAACATAAAATATATTTTCTGAACAATTATTCAAGTTTGTACAGTTATTAATTTTTAAATTACAACAAAAAAAACAAAATCAACTTTGTCAAAAATGAGCTTTACATTTTTTGTTTTTTATATAATTATTTTGAAAAGTTATCAGAATTATTTATTGAAGAAACAACTAGATCAAATTGTCTAACTCTAAAATTGATAATCTTTTCACTTTTATTAATTTAAAATGTGATTAATGTTACTAAAAAAATAAAAATAAAAAACCCATGTCATTGTAAAACCAATAAATTTGTCGCTCAGAATCTAAAAAATAACGTTTATATATAAATATATACTATATTTATTTAAATATCTATTTACTATGAAAACCAATCGTTGAAACATGGAGTTAAAATTAATACATTTGTAGCTCAAGCCCCAACGGAATAATATTTTATCCATTGTAATATTATTGTTATGAGTGTACACTTAAATACAAAATAAAAACATTGGTCTATTGTCGTTTTCAACAATATGTCCTTTGAATAAAGACAATACCATATGTGTTATACTAAAAATATAAATTAAAATGTTGTTAAAATATATAATGTTTCGTTTTCACGCTGTTTTTATATTTTGTACATTTATATATATTTTTTTTTAAAATAAAGCTTTTTTGTTTACTTCACATCAACTGCACGCAAATTGCACAAACAAACATAGTTGTGTGCCAATTGACGAATAATAAACACATAGTATGCACCTGCCTGTATATTCTGTCTCTGTCCATCTCTCTCTCTTTCTCTTTCTCCCTATATATACTTGGTAATTTATCATGTATAATACAGTTTAACTTCTATCCATTTAGGTAATGACGTCCCGGTATTTAACGCCTTATTTCGACACGTAACCGCGATCGTGTTCTAGAAAACTAAAATGACTACAAACTCACACACACACATACACATTTAGATAACACACGGTCAATCTGCATACTGAATGACGGGCCAATGGTTTAATCATACATCTACCTTTCATGTATTTCTTAATATTATTGCGTTTCGAATGTTATTGTTATATAATACTCAAGTTCACGTACAATTGTTATAGTAAGATAAAAGACGATTTAAAATATATTTTAGTGATATTTCCCCGGTGAACCATGGCGTAATAAAAAAATATGCGGATATATACATACATACACATATATATATATATATATATAATATAAAAATCAAATCTAAGTTATTTCGATCTCCACGGACTGTGGTTGTATATTTTGATTTATTGCCTACCACTGGCAGACACTTTTACGCAACCAAATTTTGATATAATTTTAATATTTTATAACGCTTTTTGAAATGATTTGTATTTGTCGCTCAATAAAATCATAAAACCATCAACAATTAACATTTAAATTGTAGAACTAAAAATTTAATATCAATATGACTATCCACGATTTAAACTGATAGGAGATAGAGGAATTAAATTATGATAAATTTAATGGACATAAATAATGAATAATAATCATTAATGACTTGAGAGATAAATATTATTTTATTTTTATTATCCATCATATAATCTCATTTAATTTGAAAACTCTTAGGAAATAAAAAAAAAAAACGATATAATATAACATTAAAATGCAACAACAAAAAAGAGTTATAATTAATTATATATATATATATATATATAAATGTATAAAAATGATATAATATTATATGTTAAAATAATTTAAAACTATTATTTTAGTTTTATTGAAAAGCCAACTATTGCATACGAGAAAACATGATAAAATAAATATGGAATAATAAGGTTAATCACAGACTAAGGTTGATATATTTAACTGAACTATTATATGCAGAGTCTACGTATTTGCTGAAATTGAAGATCGAAATCATAACAGATCGAGATTATAGATGAAAGAGAAACACATTTCACTATCACATCAAATACAACGGTTTCTATAGACATTACATTAGGCCTAAATGTATTTTTTTAAATTTATTATAATACGTATAATTGAATATAATATATTATTTTGATTTTTATTGGTTTTTTTTTTTTTTTGAAACTGAACCTCTGTTTGGAAATTAAGTTAAGTGAGTTTTTATACTACTATATGGCTTAGTTATAAATTAAACATAATAAATATTCTTAACACTTATAATTAACTGACATTAATGTTATTTTAATGTAGGTTTACAAACCATCTTATAAAGTTAATGTTATTTTATTTAATTCTCATATGATACTATAATAAAAATTATTATTGAAAACACATTAATTTTTTTTTAATAAGTTACTGCCTACAACTACATGAGTTTTTATTTTATTACATAATCCTATTATAATATATTGACATTAAAAACATTTTATAATTTTTTTTTTTTTTATTTTATTACCTAGGTTTTGTTTATTTTTGTTTTTTTTTCATTGAAAAATTACTATATTTTATTTATTTTAAATGTTTAGAATGCGTAAATATTTATAACAAAATGTAGTGTATTATATTCTTAAATTATTTTTGGTTTATTAGATTTTTTAAACGAAACGAGAACATTTTTCTTCTTTAATTATGATGTCGTTTTGAAATATTTTTTATTGGTTTTGATACATTTCTACTCCGTTATAAAATATATAATTTAAACAATTATATTTTAATAAAATTCAGACTTAATTGTACTTATTTGTATAGAATTAATTTGCATACCTTAAACTATAAATTGTAAAGAAATATATATTTTTTTTTTATAGTGCACTATACAATTGAATAGTGAGCTTTTGAAAATATTTTATAAAGATAATATATTCTTTTTCGTATATATTTTTCAATGATTAATGCTTTTAATATTTTACTTTCATATTAATATTAATATTACTTCTAATTTATATTCATATTGCTTCATATTGCTATAAAAACTAATAGTATTATAGTTATTTTCTTAATATGTGGGTATATTTTGATTCGAAACTTTAAATTTTTAATAAAAGTTAACCAAGTAATTATTCAACTATTATAAAAAAAAAATAAATTCTTTCTGAGATAATGAATTTATGGAGCATTTAATCATTTAATGTATTTTTTTTATCTGAAAACACATTTATAGGCTATTCACGTTGTTACAATATTTTTAGATAGTTCTATAAAAATTAAATATTATTAGATTATTTTTCGGTGTCCTAAGAACGTATCACAATTTCAAGGAAGTTAAAGAAGCAATAAAACAATAAGAATTAATTACAGATGTAAATATTATTATCTAATTATTTTTTTCGTCGTTGTGTTAAATATGTATACTGTTAATTATAGGTAATACGTTACGTTTTTACAAAAAATAAAATAAACTCCATTGATTGCGTAAAAAAAAAACATTATTGTTAAACACCGTTGTTTTTATTTTGGATTGAGCAAACGGATTAAATTTTTTGATTCTACTATACTAAACCCGATCAAAAGCAAAATTAAGTCAAATCCTACAAAACTTTTAGTGGTTTCTATAAGAAGATTACATACATTTTTCACCATATCTACCGCATAATATATACGCATACCTATATCTTATGTTTGTAAAATATTTCCCTTATAAAAAATACGTAAAAAGTACGAATTAAGAGAAAAAATAACTTTTTTTTAAAATAAAGTTTGTACAAATTATTTATAACTTAAAAATATACAAATATTGTACCCAATTATAATAGCACATATTTCATTACATAAAATAAGGCTAAAATATTAATTTCAACTTACAAATCATATATTATTTGCTGTAACGAGTGAGAAAAATCAGTTTCTATAAATGTTGGTATTATTTGTATTAGTTAAGAAAATAATTAAATAGATATTGAAATAATACCTAATTTTAATTTATTAATTTATTACAATGGGGATAAATAATCAAATATTCATATTTTATGTACAATTTAGTTGACACATTTTTATAACTTTTTAAAATGTAGGTAGTACAATTGATTAATATACTAATTACAATTTTCGAGTTAATATAATTTCAACAGTAGTATATAAATAGGTACTTTATTGAACAACAAAAAATATCATGAATTAAGATATGTTTTACATTTAATCAAAAATATATTTTTGGAAAAAGTCTTGCACGGCACGTACACATAATATTATTATGGATTTTATTTTTTTTATTTTATACATTAGATTCACATGAAGATAAATTGCCACAACTTTATATTACGTATCTGTTTGTTTTCTTCTATTTTGAACTTGCATTTGTTAATATTCTACCATTTTATAGTAATTCAATGTTCAATAATTCAAATATAAATTTACTATGATAAATACAACTTTAAGAGTTGAATTTAAAATAAAAAATAAAAAATATAGTAAGTAAAGTATATTATATATAAATATCTAATTAAATATAAATTATGGAACAAAAAACTAAATTACTATTAATACTTCTATTTTTATAAACTCAGTTAGTTATGATATTACTTATTTTAATTTACATGACAAATAATCTTATACAGTATTATGATAAAATTCTTAAGTTAAAGTTATTACCTTTAACTGAAAAAAAAAAAAATAAAAAATATTGATTTCAGATAATAAGAAGTATATTCATACGTTATTTTGTGCTGGCTACGCATTTTTTAGTAGACGATGTACTAATTTAATTTTTATTATTCATTTTATTAGGTATTTAACTTTGTTTTCAACAGCTAAAATAACTCGCACAAATTAAGTTTGATAGCTTATTGTTTAAGAACCTTTATTAGATCGTAAAACTGAACGTGTTACGGAATTTTTAATTAAATCAGAGAAGTAGCTTTTACATTAACGTGTATATAGACACGCAATAAGAAAGTTTTCAGGAAAAATCAATAATTTTTGGTTTTCAAAAATAATTTAAATAAAGAAAATGAAAGTTTTTTAATCAGCCATTTATCACTGATTTAACAAAATAGTTAAACACAGGAGAATTAAATATAATAGAGTAAAGGTAATTTATGAATTTGTTTCTCTTCACAGAATACAAATAATGAAGCGTTTTATTATTTTAGTTAAAATTAATTTTGTCTTAAAAGTATAAAATTTAGTTGGATTATGCATAACAAATATTATATAATTTTATCTTTTCCGAACTACAGCGTGTAATACGTATCAATTATATTGTTGCATCGTCATATATTTTTATTTACAGAATCTTAACTATAAGTATAATAAAATAAATTAAATTGTTTAATAATATTCAGGAAAATATGCAACTTAAAATAATTAATAATGTGATGTTTTTAAAAATATTTATTATATTTTATAATATGATAAATATACAGATTACTTAGATATTACGCACATAGTAGATTCTTCACAGTTACTAATTTTTTTCTTATAAATATTATCCAACTGTTATTATAATATTTTTTTTTTTCGATGTAAATAAACTTTACAATGTTTGTATAATAAGCTTAGTTAATGTGATTATAGTTTAGCTTGATGACTTTAGGCAAGAAACCGTTCACTGACAACATTCTTTGGATGTGATTATTAGATTAAGTTCAACGGAGAAAAGGTTGCAACACCATTTAATATTTTATCTTTTAGGTTTGTGATTGACGGGCATTGAATTGGTTAAACATGTTTCTATAATATTTGGATAATTAAAGAGTGAGTTGTGATAACGTACGACTAAATTATATTTTATAATTATGTATTAATTTTTAGATCTGTGGGTAGTGTTTGATTTGAGATAAATAAGTAAACTTTATTTTTAACAAACAATTGTGTTTATTGAAGTTTGATTTTTTTTTATTTTTGGAATTTACTCGGAGTAGAGGTGCAGACGTTAGAACGTTGTGGAATAATTATAATTAAGGATTTTATATGACTTATAGGAAATTATATTTGGTAGAAAGTTATATCTAGAGCGTTGACGGTTTGGCAGCCCCAGTCATGCAAAGTGTTTCGCGTTAATGTTAATAATAATTATGACGTTATGACTTAGATATTTAAAGAAGTGTTTAAATTAAATTGGGTGTTATGCTACAGCTATTTGGATAGTAAAAACTGTTATTGTGAGGGTTTAGAAAAAAGAAGTTTTACAGGATTGTAAGTAATTTTTAGTGTGACTAAAACGAGAACCTTGTATAAATGTGATAATTAGAATTGAAGATCCCGAAATAGTAATACCACCAGAGTGAATATATATTATGAGTTAATAACCAGGAATAATAAATCATCAGTGATGAGAAAGCTAAGATTCTGAAATAAAGGTTATATACATTATTTTTGATATAATAATAGAAATGCGATAGAATTGCAGTTCCATAGGAGAATAAGACTAGAGTTATAATATATGATATAAAACTTATAAGTGGAGATGTTTACTGTTATTGTTTATAATAAGTCGTATGATAACTATTGTGAGAAGTGACGGGATTGAGTTATCATTGATTTTGTAATGTAATTATTTAGTTAGATAATAATGGTTAGTTGACAGGTGGGAGAAAAATGTAGTTAAAGTCTGTGGAGGAACCTAAGTAAAAGGTTTAAGATTGAGAATGAATGGAGAGGGTAATAGAAAGGTGACCTGTGGACCTTCAGATTTGTGGTTTTTTTGAGACGATTTGCGGAGAAATTCGTTTTGTCCGACAAGTTGTATGTGTGAATATGTGATCATAAACAAACAATACGTTGTAGTTGTAATTTTGATTGAAAGAACGTGTCGGGGTCTTATTCCAAAGGTTCGTTGAATATAAGAGTAATAATTTCTAAAGAATCATAGGCAGTGAAATTTTTCGTTTCACTGTTTTCATTATTGTATGTATTATAAAAATTAAAAGCAATTTTGGTAAGGCGATTTAGTAACGAGAATATTTTAAAACATTTATTTATTTTTAATTTAAAGAAACTTTGGAAGAATAAAAGTTATCTTTGTCGTTGGTTTTATTTTTAAGGAAAAACTACGATCCTTGTCTGGTTTGATACTTATTTGATTGTGAGGGTGTATAAAAACGGTTGCGAATTAAATTACCAAGCTTATATTCATCAGGCAACTATCTTTTTTTGTATTTTTAAAAGATAAGTTAACAAAAGTAAAATTTTTATCTTACTAATTTATTAGCTTAAATAAAAATAGTTTACACAAATTTAGATTTGAAAAAAAAATAATTAAAATTAATATCTTCCATTTGATAAAAAGAACAGAAACGTGCTATGTGATCAATAATATTGACAATTTTGGTTTATTTTAGCAATTATATTATAATATTAAAATGTCAAATATATATTTTGGACCTTCTATGTAGATTGTGATATTAAATATATGATCATGATCACAAAAATGAAACTGTAGTTTTAACAATAAATATATACATTGAGTCTACGAAATCTTTTTTTATATTTATAAAAAAACTAATAAACATATCTAGATTATTTTGGTAAAAATGTTCTAAAAGTTTTTGTAATATGATGCTCATATCAATGTTATATAAAATAATACCGTTAACTACCTACATATTATATTTAGTACATTATGTGATGTTTATTTGAAAATATTTTAATCATTTAAAATAGGTATTTAAGATTTAAAGATATTTAATAATAAATTGTGTTTACGAATAGTACAGAGTAATTTATTGTTAGATAGTTATGCACAGTATTTGAAAACTATTCAATTATAATATCAGACTATAAATAACCATTTGAATAAAAACAATTATTATTCTTATTTAAATAATAGATATAGAGTATACATATGCATGAGTATAAAGTATTATTGTAATAATTATTATCAATATTCTGTATCTATTAATTATTTTTAAGATATTTTGTTTAGTTTTTAATTTTTATTGTATTATACACATAATATTATGTGAAATATATTATATTGCATAGTAAAACAACATTTATAAGTAATTAAATTGTTTGACTAGACATACTTAAATTATACAAAGAATGTAAGTAAAGTACAGTCAAGAGTAAATGTCATAATAATACAATTCATTTCCATTTTTTTTTTTTTTTTGAATAATCAAAAAGAAAAATATTTTAAATTTAAGGAATATCAAGTATACATTTTTATTTGAATTAGACAAAGAAACTTTTAACATCTTTAATACAATTATTCAAGAAGTATTTCGAAACTTAATTACGACAATTAAGTCAATAAAAACTTGTGAGTAAGCACCTAGTCAATTAGCCAAACAAATGAACATTGTAATTTGTTTTACTCATATTTTATTCCTAAATTTCTTGTGATAATATTTAAAGATGACATTTTGCACAAGAGCTTTTAAACACTTTTTGTTTTCTAACTTCCCAGGAATTATATACATGTCTACATAAGTTAAATAATATAATATGCCATGTAATATCAATCAATTTAACGCTGCTATATTTTTAAAACATTCAATTTCTTTTTTGATAACTTGTAGAATATCCAGTAATAAAACACATTAGTACCTGTATTTATTTTAAAATAATTTAAAATACTTAAATTGTGATTACAAAATACTTTCAATGAGTACTTGTAATTTATTTTTAAATCGTAATGCAGGAATGCTAGATGAAAACAGAATAAAAATCCCGTTTAAAAATTAATATATTTGTTTACTAATAAATATTAACGTAATAGATTATTTAGACAATCTACTATAAAACAATATAATAAGAAGTACATTAATATAATGATAAATATATGTTCATTATTGCATCTGTATTACTTGAGGAAGCCCATAGAAGTATAATTAAAATCGATCATCTGAACATTAGATCACTTCAATAACACCGATCTATTAGCAATAGTTCTTAGTACAAACAAACACTATAATATAGTAATATTATAATTATTATTATCATATTAATCAAAATACCATGAAAATCATATACCTACAACATCTACAAAATCTTATATTTTTGTATCTATACTAAAATGTATTATGGTATCTCCTGTATCAATAAACATTAACCAGTGAGAAGCAATAACAACGACAAACAAAATGCATATAAAACGTGTAAGCTCGGAATTATTGATATCATTAAGATTGATATTTGATGGCATTTCAAAATCTCTATTATTCCAAACAAGTATTCGACAAAAATCTCACCCCTAATTTAACAGAGACCAGAAATAGATATTAGACTACAACCAATCTAATTGAAGTTTTTATACTATTTTCGGGTGATAAAATAATAATCGCCTACATTTGAAAAATTAAAAATTTACCTGTAAAATGGTAACCATATTGTTGATTAAATGTAAAACCTAATGTTAATTTATAACCATGTGGATACAATAAAATAAAATTATATCTAAAAAGAAGAAATATTATATTAAGTTACACAACCACGCAGTCAGTTTTAGAACGAGGCATCAAAACTAGTCTCCAAGATGGACGCATTCTCTTATTACCGTTCTCTTATTATCTATATGCTCATATAAATAAAAAAATGACACTGTGTATACTAATAAACGTATTATGTATAGTTATTTACGTCTATGTTTGTTTTGATCATTTGTATCTGAGTTACGTAAAGAAGAGTTTATTATTATTTAAAAATAAAAAAAACAATATCTACTAATCGTATTTACGTTACTGAAGAATTATAAGATGTCATATTTATTTCGAGTCATTTGTGGCTTAAAACTGGTTTGATTTAATTTTTTTTCCAAATAACAATATTTCTTAGTTACTTTTATTTTCAATTTAATTTAATTTTTATTTAACGAAGATAAACCCAGAAAATTTAATATTATAATCTTGAACGTTACAATATCAATATAAAAATAGTAAGAAACAGATAGTATAAATATTATCTGTGGAGATTAAAATTAAAAAGTGTTTTGTCTTTAAAGACGATATGTGAACATTAATAAACGAGTTATTTACCCCTGAACTATCACTTATTAATCTAATATTCTTGATTAAACTCGAAAATTAAATAGGCCATTCTACTTTTGACCTGAAATTTATAGCCATTTTTAAATTCCAAAATAATTAGGTATAATGATTCCTTTAGAAATAGTTGTGTTGGCATGAAAAATAATAATATCGTTACACATTTATTTATAATTGCTGTATGATAATTATGATCATAATTAATGATGCTTAAGCATTATAAAGAAGTAATTTATTTTAAAAAACTTTTTATTTCTATCTCTTACAGATAAATGATAAATGATTTAAATTAATGGTTTCATTTTAAATCTCTAAAACCTAATCAGTAAACAATTTAAATTAAACAATTAAAAATAAACTCATGTTGAAAACAAATTTATTCTTCTAATTAAAAAGAAAGTTTTAAATGAAACCAAGTTGGTTCAACAAACACATTAAATTGCACCAAATATATTAGTTGAATAAAATATTTCTTCACGATTGAGTAGGTATATAGAATAAAATAGTATCTATTAACATTTTAAATTCTCATGGAAACAATAAACATTGGATTTCAGTTTTTAGCATTTTATCAAAGAAAAATTTTTTAGACAAACCTAAGAAGATGAATAATATTATTGCTATTGGTGTATTCAAAGTGTATTGCCTTGCATGTTAAGTTCAAAGATTGTATGAACTATTAGTTGTAACTTATGAGCAATAAAAGTAATGTTTATGTATTTGATATTTATTTAAAAACAAAAAAATAAAATGAAAAAAAAAACAGAATGAAACAGAAATATTTTATTCTTTATCCTTACAGTAAATGTTTTTATCTTAGGCATTCCACCTGACCAACGCTGTTTTTATTAAAATAAGTGAATAAGTGGATAATTGGAATGCTTACTGTGCTCTTTGTTGGACAATTGTTGAACTCACCAACCGTTTTTGAAACGTTTTCCGGTGATTTATCTCTAGTCTTTTTGCTGAATAAGTGGTATTTAATTCCAATGCGTATAAACCACAAACATTATTTTTCTGTTCCCAATTTTGTTTATCTTTATTTAGCTTTCCTAACCTCGAAATGATCTCATAACTGCAAAAAATTGCTTTACTAAAAGTTAACTTATTTATAGTGCTAGCACATCACCTTTACCGAATTCAACCCCCTTAATACTTTTAAAACTTCTAATATTAAAAATAAAATACATAGTAATCAAATTATTTGAATCTCAACAAATATGATACAAAAATTAATTTAATTTTTAATTTTGTTTCACCCAATCGTTGTTAAAATATTATTATTTTTTTTAATTATAATCCTATATTTCTTTGTCTTATTTTAATAGGATAATTTATTTTTTTTTTTTGTTCTGAATGTTTAACGTGCGCAAATTTAAAATTTATTTAAGAGGTTCTAGCATTGTGTATAATTAAGTTCACATATAATAATATTTTCTAAAATATCTTGGTTAAAGTAAATTATAATGATTACATTAAAATTATACATAAAATTGAAATGGCATACGATTTATATTGTCTTATTATCATTATTACTATGACTATAAAAATGTTATTCTATAAGTGCATTATTGATAAACAATAAAATACGAAGAATTCGCTTAAAGTTTTATTAAAAATATAATTCCTTTATATGTAAATTTAAAAGTACAAAATATTACAAATCGGTAAAATGAATACATATATTTTTACGATACAAAATGATCTTTGAAAATGAAATTTTACTATAATATGCTAAATTTGAAAATGTGATTACCTATTTTTAATTTTGTGATATTTAATTAAATATACGAAAATCAAGAAAAAATGATGTAAAAGTTTTTTTTTAATAATTAGTTAAAAATTCCCTCAAATAGTATGGAAAATATAAACTAAAAAATGTATAAACTTTGAAAGTGTAAAGTAAAATGTAACTATTATAGTTATAGAAAACAATTTTTATTTATTTTTCTAATGTTCATTGAAATGACCTCAAGGCCTTCGTTAATGCTCATCACAAGTGGCTAGTAGGGAGATCATTTTATTTGATCGCTCAGGAACACTATTCAGTCGCCTTTCATTTATATTTTTTATTTAACATTTTACTTAAATTTCAAACATGTTTCAATTCAAAATAAATCGAAAATCATAATATATAATAATCAATATTAGTTATACAGTTATAGTTATTAAGTCAAATATTATTTAATGTAAGTTTATACTTTATACAGAGTAATTCATTTAAAGTAGAACACTTATTATTTCGAAAAATTTTAAAAACTTTTTTATTTATTTATTTTTTTTTTTTGAAAATGTTAAGATTTAATGAAATCTACAAGTAATTAATGCTTTTATAATTTTAATTTTTTTTCTATGATAAACATGTATCAACTTTAAATTTTTAAATGGCAACACCCATATTTAATAACAATAATTTATTTTTCTTTTCTAATGTTTATTGAAACGACCTCATTATCACAAGTGGTAGTACGGAGATCACGTAATGTATTTATCTATGTATATATAACTATATGCATAATACTACTCCTTCTCCAAGAGGAGACATGTGCAGTCTTCACTGACAATGGAGTGGGACCTAGTTGGAAACCAGATGACGCAATCAGACGACAGCACGGGAAAATGGTGATTGTATAAAATCACATAAAATTATTTGCACTTTGCTATAAATCGAACCGATGTGTGAATCGCAGTTAACTGCGTGACTACTACTTCACTCAGGCCCAAAATTATTAGTAATGAAATAACAGTATAAACTTATATATTTTATGCAAATATTATGAATTCAACAGCGTTGATGGGTTCATGGTTTTTCTATCAATACCATCTATGAATATAATATTTATATTAGGTTCTTTGTCAATCGGGTTATTTTCATAGGGGTGACTACACTTGTATTTAGGGTGCTTAAATGTCGGATAGATACATACTAAACTATTTTTTTTGCATCATGAAGGTATAATATTTTTGTAATAATTCACTTCAATAACACAATATGGTAATACGGCGCGTTGAATAGGCAATATAGCTACATTCTTGAATGCATATTTTATTCTGTAATTGTAATATATATGTCTTTAACACATCATCAACCAAACGATATAAAATAAGAAATGTAAAACTACTAATATGGTTATTACAAGGCATTTTAGGTAATTGTAAAACTTATTAACATGAGGATTAATTTATTCACATAATATTACTTATTAATGGCAGGTCATCATTCGTATCGATGATTTTTCATTATATATTTTAATTTTTTTTTTGTATAACACAATAACCATTTGTTATTAAAATAAGGTTATTTTTTCAATTAAATTTATTATTTTCGTTCTCATTTGAGACGTATGTACACATGAGGTAAGTCGACTTCGCGAAGTCAATATTGTGGACAAAATGAGACTATGATCCATTTTGTATTAGAATGCATTGTACCAATACAAATAATAATAAGAAATGCTTTTGCAAAGTACTGCGTATACATTTGACGTATTTGATGAGCTAGAATTTTGTATTTCATAATATGTTGAAGTAGAGTTATTTTATAAGCATTTTTGAACCATAAATTATATTGAATATTAAATCAATATTTTATTTTATTTTTTTACTTATAAGCATCTGCATTTTGATGACGTCATATGGCACAATAATTATGCGGGATTATTCTTAACTACCATTCTATACTTTATACACTTATACATGAGATACTATATTGGTTGAGCGCTTAATATATAAATTACATTGAAAATTTCTGAATTTGATAATAAAAAAATGGTTGCAATTTAAATATTATTGATAACAACAAATATCAATGATGAAAAATAGATGATAAAATTAAATTTGTTTAAAAATCTGGCATGGTACTTTATGCATAAAACAAAATATAAATAAAATACTGTGTTGTTAGTGTTGTGTTATATTGGCTGTATTGGTTTCGTACTCATTGTCGTACAGTTTTTACTTCATTAATCGTTTATAATATTATATTGTGTTTGTATTACACATTTACATGCATACGCAGTCAAACACAATTTTTAATTACTTATCATTGAATAATATCAATTATGAACAACTGGTGTTGTCATTTAATGTTGTATAACTATCGTGTTAAAAAAAAAAAAAGAAAAAAAACATATAATAGCCAACCGAGATTTTTTTTTTTTTATAGTGGTCAATTGATGGATATATGAAGTGCGTTACCCTGACACCACAACTTAACAACTTAAAATTTTTTTTTCAAAATTTTTTCCATGCTTTAGTAACTAATTTGTAACCATCCTCAATCAGAAATTTGGAATTATTTTTATACTTATCTAAAAATATTTCAAATAAATAAAATCATAAATTTACATTATAATAAAAAAAATTACTTTCCTCTCTTTGCTTTAAATTAAAAATATATTTGTTAACATGATTTTATTTTTACTTAGGTAGGAAACTGAGTTTTTTTTTTTTTATATGATGCTATAGGATAACCTAACTTTTGATATCACGTATAACATTAAATATATGAAAAAATCCTTTATATTTATTTTATATAAAATAAAAATCATAATAAAGTTTTCTGTATTTTTAAAATATATCTAGTAATAAAAATTAAAGTTACATCTATGCATACTAACAGTTACTCGGCATTATTAGTTTACGATTAACGCAGAGACGTTTTTAAATTTAAATATATTTTAATTATATAACTTGTAGTAATTTAAAGCATTTATAACATATACTTAGTATTATTTATTATATTTATAATTAAATAAATGTTTCATTATTTATCTACAGTTAATTACTAGGTAGGGAAATTGAAGTGGGTTTGTGAAAAAATATATTAATTGGTGACATGGGTGCTAAGCCGTCGTCACGTTTATATTTTACTCTTCCAAAAAAATGTTTAAGGGCACTTTTTTATATTATTCTAAGGTATTAAATTATGAAACTATAGTTTTTTTTTAGTAAAATATAAGTTTGTGTACGATGTAATGCATAAAATAGTATTTTAACTTTTTTAAATTTAAACGTATTAACTCGATTCATGCCTTACGTTTCGGTATTTAAAAATTAATATCTTGAATATGAGTTCTTAGTATTTATAAATATTGTCTCATATTTTAACACCTTGTAAAATGTTATTATAGATTTTTGTCGGTGTATTACATAAATAACCCGAATTCTTGGAGAACATGTTTAACATGGACGGAAATCCATTAAAATTTCAGGGGTATTAAATTTTTAATATCGATGTGATTGGGGGGAGGGCTTATACTGCCCATGCTGTTCTTCTGCCCATGCTGCAAGAGTATAAAACTTTTAAAACCAAATATAAATTAAAAAAATTACAATGATGTAAAATCTGTCAATATTATAATTATTTAAAATTAGACAACACTATTATTATAAAAAAATACAATTATTATGGGTTATGGCATGCTTCATAGTATACAAAATACGTCTAAATAATGTAGGTATATATATATAGATACTATGGTTACTAGTTTATATACTGATTACAATTTTTAATTGTTGTTCTAATATTATATTATAACACCGGCAACTATCTAAGTTTTAGTGCATAAAACCCTATTTAGTTCATTTATTATTATACAGTCCACACCAACCGTGTTTGGGTAAAGTGAATTATTACTATGAATTCATTCCTGGCATTGTAATAAATGTTTCACAGTATTTCCACAATAAATTACTACATTAAATATACCCTTTTTAAACTTAGTAATTAACTTTGGCATCTTTTTCGATGTTGCCCAACTTCGGGAATATAAACTAATTACTGTGACCTTTATCCCTTTAATAATATCTGAAAAATTGTTCGATAGTGAGAAATTGTTAAACAATATTGTTTGTCACATTCGAATCAAACAAAAATACATTGGTTAAAATATATTAATAAACGTACATTATTAAATAAGAACTATACATTTTAAATTGTTTAAATTTATAGATGGCTTAATAATGAATTAATTCTGGTTTCACAATAAAAAAAATATCACATTATTATTGTTTTTAAAACATTTTTTTGGACCTGAAACACTGAGAAACCGTGATTTAATAGAACGTTGTTACAATTAAAAAGCATTTGACATAAAAGGTACTTAATGTTTGTTTGAGTATTAGAGTCAGAGAATAAATAAATTAATAATAACAATATTTGAGTTTAATTTTATAATACAAGATTTTATTATTATTTAACATGTTTTTGATACCTACCCAAAGTTATGATTATTTAGAGACATTAAAGAGAGAGACTTAAATTATACTCGACATATTCAATTAAAACGTATAATTAAAATAAGAATAATTAAAAAATGTTCAGAATTTAATCGATTCTGAAATCCTATGCACAATATTCTAAATCAATTTTGACCATTGTGGTTAAAATACTTATGTTTGAAATAAATGAATTGATATCACATTCACTCGAAAGAAAGCAAGTGCAAAAAGGCAAACTATCAAGCATGTGAACGACTTCTTTTTTTTTTTTTATTGTTATTATATGATGTTCAATGGGTTTTATAAATTTAATTCATTTATAAACAATAAAAAGACTTATGGGCCTTTTACTGCATCGTTGCAACTAGAAGATGTGGTGTTTGTTTATAAGGCACACGCAACGCAATAAACAATTAGGTAAGTTGCCATCCAGTTATATAATATATTTATTATTAGATAGTTGCTGTTTCCGTATATAAAAAACATATGGCGCATTGTAAAATTATATAAATATATCATGCATCGTAATCAGGGTTTTTTTCAAGGGCCGCATATCGGGCAGCAATTTTTTAAGCCAAATTAGTGTGAGTTGTAGGTTTTGAGTTATAAATAGTTGGTTTAGAGAGGACAAACATTTGTATTAAGTTTCGACTTAGACTTTGTTTATGAATTTAATAAAAGTGTAACTGATATACTTTCTGAAGGGGGGATGAGATTTTGTTTTAAATTAATTAAAAAATATTTAGAGACTGATGCATTTTAAAGCAATTAAATTTAAAAAACTTTATTTAAAATAGTAAAAACATATTTATCTATTCTATCTCTTTTTGGTTTATGGTACAAACATAACGTTGTTATATTAATAAGCGAATAGTATACAAAATGTTATAAGAATATTTATAGATCTAGTATTAATTTCTATAACAATGTAATAATACAATTAAAAAGAATTTATTTACGAAGTTGATGATTTGAATTGTTCAGTAGAAATTAAAAATGAATAAGTATATATTTTTATAACAAAAATAACTAAATTATTAATTTTCATAATATTTTCAATTATATTTACAGTTTAATAAGACATTCAAGTCATATAATTATATTCAGAATAATATGTACATAGCTATACATATTTAATAAAAAAAATGTCCTAGGTATAATTTAATTTAAAAATGTATATTAAAATGCATATTTTATCAAAATATATCGATAAACTGGTAAATTTGGTTGAGTTAGATAATTAAATCAACAATTTATATTAATAACAAAAATAATAATAGTAATAATAAATATATATTTTTACACAGCGGTTGAATTTTTTTTATAAAATGTATAGACTTAAACATGAGCTGCTCTAACGAGATTATAAAAACTTATTAAATTTACATTTTATTAGAATTTTAAATACGATCAAAAGTTCAGTCCTTTCATGATGTAAAAGTGATTGCCATTCAAAATTAAAAGAACTATTATATGATAATATTATGTGCTATAATATCATAGTACTTATCGATACAGAAAATTTAGTTTTAGTATTTTTTTATCTCTAAACAACAATCATATAGATATTTATAACCAAACCTGACTATTTATTTTTTAAATATTAATGTCAATACAGTAAGAGTAATTATATTTCAATGAATGTATTTTAGTTACAAAGCTAATATTATGCGAATAAATCCCGTTGCAGTTGAATGAAGTTCAACAATATTTTTTTTCAACTATATTTGAAAAAAACACAATATGCAAAATAAGATATAAATATATATATATATATATAGATTATTAGTTTTTTCTAAAATGGCTCTTATTGCCAGTATATCATTTCCATCCAAACTGACGTAAATATAAAACTATTAGTGCTACTCGAGAAATGTTGACTCTTAGCATTTCACATTTCACCACTATTTTTTTTCTTTGGTATTAGTCTTTGTTAACCGGCATTATAACGACAATAAATATAGAAAATAAAAATAACACATGCTGCATGTGATTCCATAAATGTAATGGTGAATGCATAAAAAAAAAAATAATAATTGACACTCTCGAAAACCCACATGATGTAAAATAAAAAAAAGATTAACACACATTTTTTCTCTCTTTTTATATAAATTTTTTCAAATAATATTTCGACTTATAATTATATATATATATATATATATATGTGTGTGTGTGTGTGTATTGTGAAGTCTTGCTCGAGAATGGAAATTCAAGAAATAAATATTGTAAACGTCTAATTTGTCTAATTTGTCTAAATGTATAAAATATACATCTTCAATGCATGTATTTTTTTTACATTCTGTGCATTATTGTATAGACATATTATGTTTTATTGTGGAATCATAATCATTTGCATTATTGTTCAAAGTGATATTTATGTTATGATATACATATAATGGTTAAGTGCAAAATTATCTAATTATCATGTCATAGGTAGTATATGAGCATTATTGAATTAAGAGTTAATTTAAATGTCATATTCTTCATCAATTCGCAGAACTTTACTAGATAGTACAGTCGTCATTTAAATCAAAAATAAACAACATGAATCGTCTTTAGATTTATTATAATAAAAATCCCACCAACAATATTATAATACATAATATGACAACGACAGTTAGAGAATGACAGTAATGGTTATGGTTTATTTGGTTTATTTTCTTTACTTTATTATAATACAACTGTAAACAATAATAAATTTAAGCTTTCAAATAAGTTATAACTTTACTTCAGTTAAGAACTTTTGTTTTATTTAAAATTTAAAATCTAACTAGGTTAACTAATTATATTTTATTCATTTCAACTTTAAAAGGTTAAAAAAATCATGTTTAGATATTTTTTCACTGATATTTTTCCAATAGATGAATGGAATTCATAGAAAAAAAACAAGGAACTCGCTCTGCTATGTGGTAAAATTCAAATGTACTTTAATTTAAGCCGGTTACAATAATGGGTGTATTAGATTTGAATTCAATGATAAATCATAGAATACAAAAAACCAATCGTGAGTGAAGATGATGAATATCTATTTTTAATGATATGTGTTTCATGGTAGCCTATTTACATTTTTAAAGATATTTAATACTATATTTGTAATTTATTTTTATGTTAGTATTATAATAATAGATTGAACTAATTTTATAAAAAATATTGCTTAAATTTATTATAAGTCAATACCAACATTTCTAAAAAAGAATACTATAATTATATATATAGCAATATAAAGAGTAAAAATATTTACAAAATATTTAAATAAATACCTACTATGTGAAAAGAAAAATTTAAGTATCTACGATAATCTCTTTCTAGATAACTACAAAATGACGAAATCGATTATGCAAAAATAAATTGCTTTTTGTTAGATTTTACACTGCATTTTGTTAGTTTATTCCAATAAATAAAAAAAAATTTAACATTTTTTTCCTATTTGTGATAGGTATCAAAAGTGATAATTACATAATATTTGCTACGTAAATCACTTTCAAAGAATAAAGATTGAAGCAATATTTCTTCTTGAAAAAAAAAAACAAAACAAAAAGAAACAGATAAAATCATGACTATTGTTAAATTATTAATTCATTTTTCAGAATCGCCAGGATCTAAAACATTATAAAACTCAATATTTTAATGACGACCATTCCTTTTATCATTTGTGTTTCCAATAAAAAGGACAACTTATTTAAGATTTTTTAGGAACTTACTGAATTACTAATTTATTATGTACCTACTATCTGCCCAACAATCAATATTATGATAATATTAGTATTTGTGTCATTATAAAAATAAATACAATGAAAAAATAACTTTTTATTTATATTTTACATGTTTATAGTTAATATGATGAATTTATTATAGGTAGATAGTAGTATATCTTAATATTTATTTCAAAAATAAAAAAAAAAAAACATATATACAATGAGTCAAGCATATTATTTAAAAATAGTACATCTGTGACTTTATTGAAAAAAATATATCGTTAGAACTGAAAATTATGGACTATACTCAGGATAAGATATATAGGGGAAAATAGTTTAGGAATCTATATACCACGAGAACCGAAAGTGCATTTTAACGAAAATAAATATTATAAAAACAAAGTTGATCGCTTTAAAACTAAATTAAAATTATAAATGTATATGTTTTCATGTTGAACGGGTTTAGAGTTTTATACCAGTACAAAACGTTTTTAATTTGATCAAAGTACAATTTGACATATTTCAGAAAACTATTAAACTGTTTCGTTTAAATCTCTATAGATAACCTTTATGATCGATAAAAATCAATAAGCAAAAAACTTTTGGTAAACTATGATTAGAGACACTGAGGAAATACGTTCTGTAAAAAAATATTTTATACAACAAATTGAATTCTAAAGTTTCACTTTAGAACTCCGCGTGATTAAGATAAACTTGATTTATGGTATCAATCGTATAATAGAAATGTAGCTTAATTTAAACTTAGATCAATAATCTACGTTAGAAACAATATTAACAGTAAGAACTTTGACCTACATAATGTTCTCTATAATATATAGAACCTAATATAATTTATTTACTATCATATTTTTAATCAGAGTTATACTAATTTAGTGAAGTAATTTAAAGGCTGATATAAAATCTCTTCAAATAATTTTAAAAATATATAAATATTTTAAATAACCATGTGAGATATTTGATGCTCTAATAAAAATACACCCTAACTAAATGATAATAACATTTTAATTGTTATGTTAAGATATAATTAGCCACAGTGAAAATGAATTGTTACGTCTAGTCCGATTATTTTTATTCGTGTCAATTAGTTTACTAAATTCATATTATATTTAGTAGTTTAAGTAATTTTAATGGTTTTAAATTTTCAGCAGTTATATTTTGTTTTTTTTTTTTTTATTTAAATACGGAATGTAATATTTTAAAATATAATATAATTTTGAAACTATAGTAAATTTGATTTTTTTGTCGGCTTATTATTAAAAGAAAGAAATGAGCATCACATTATAAGTTATTTATAATAAATTTAATTAGATTACAAGCAAAAATGTAACTGAAAGTCAACATTTATATAAAAATTATCAATATTCTAGCAACAAAGAATATTCAAGATTATTTATTTTATTGCAAACAAATTGATTGCCTCTTCAAAAAACTCCAATAATAAGTATTTTCATCGTTGATGCTTATTTTTATACAATATTCCAATGTTCCTTGTTCCATTCCATTGCGAAGTTTAGTCATGATTCGATTCATTGCACTGAATGATCTCTGAACCGTATCAATTGGTATGCACAAACCTGATTTTACCAATATTCTCAAATGTGCATAACCAATATCGGTTCCAAGAAGTTGTTGGTTTATATTATGAGATTTTCATCGAATACTTTTTATATTTCTTATAAAGCGACAAATTTAAAAGATTTAAATCTTATACAACAATGTCTTTGGAAGTTGTTATATTCACACGTGAATAAACCACTACGCCATACATTTTCAACCAGACACATTTTTTTCAGTTGCGTTTCAAATATAATCGTAATCTTTAGAATACATTCAACGCCCTACTATAAGTTTAAATTAAGTGTTTATCATTGAATCTATAATCCATTTATTTTATAATTGGTTTCAAAAATGTTTAAGTCCGATTTATACCTAACGCTGTTTTCTTCCTTAATGGAATCATTTTTTTTATTGATTAATTTTGTTTTTTTAATTTTAGTTATTTCACAATCATGGTGCTATATATAATTGTTTGTATACGTATTTAGTTTTTAACTTTCTTCAACGATTTATTAGTGAAAATTTTAATTAAAATCAAAAAGCGTAATATACCTTTGAGAGCTTGACGCGTTTAAATTAAATTAGATAATAGCACTTAGTATTTCATCAAGTCCATACGACACTAACATAAAACTTTCTTGGTGGAGGCTTAACAAAATCCCGTGGGCTATGTATGGTAAATCAACTCTTGATATATGCACTGCTTTGTAGTAGCTGCTATGATTTAGCAACAAAAGCGATGTGGGACTCTAATTAATTGCATGAACGATTTTTAACGACTTGACAAACTAATTTATTTTTCATTATGCATATTGTTTGTCATGTTAAATGGTCTCACTTGACATAAATCGTTTTTCCATTTATAAATATAATATTTTATAATATTAATTTACCAAATTCATTAACTTAACATTAAAATACCTTGATCCGTAACTATTTCCTTTTTTCTAAAATGTCAAGAAGTTCCGTTTTGACATTTGTTTAAAAAATATCTTTTATAGTCCTTTAAAACACTTCAATTTTAATCTATGGTTTACGAATGACCAATCGATATTCGATAACGATAATAAACTCTATATGGTACAATTTTATTTGAAATGATAATTCTATGTGTGGTATATAACGCAGTTGCCATCGAAATAATACTATTACCTTATCGTAATAAACTTGAAACTTTAAACAGAAAAGAGATACATAGGCAATTTATTATTATACTACGCCTAATAGTCAATTTACTTAAATATGCCAATAGTATAATTATACATTTATGTTAAAAAGATTCGATATCGCTCGTTTTTAAGGAGTTGAATATAGGCCATTTCTATAGTGCGTGCATGGTGTGCATTTGTGTTTGTAGTAAATGATTATTAGTTTGAAACAATTATAGGAAACGAACACTTTCACACGCGCATGCACGTTATGTAAAAAACACACTGTCACGCACTTGACGAACATTATTTACTATTTTTTATTTGTCTATAAGTATCAATTTTTTAATAATTGCACAGACTATCCTAACAATCGGAAATAAATGCTGAAAACATATTTGAATTCATCATGAAGGTCACTTGAAAACGACTATCTTACATTTTAAAAATATTTTTTTAGTTCAATATTATTCATATTTTAAAGATCTTATAATTTAAAATTTCAAAATATAAATAATAATTCAAACTTTGAAGAGTTTAAGTGATCAATTTCTAAAAAGTGAAAACATCATTTTCAAATTAATTTCACAACGAATTCAAACATGTTTTCAGATTTTTTCCTACTACTAGGACAGATAGTTAGTGCAGTTGGCAAAAAATAGGTCTATTTTGTTAGAAAACCCAGTAAGGTCAAATCTCCAAATAATATTATAGTTATGCAAGATTTAAACGTTTGACTAGAGAAGGCGCGATAGATGAGTTTATACAGTTGGTGAACTTGTAGTAACATACTCAACATCTCAACTATTCGTCTAAACATAAATAATTAATTACTTAATAGAAATTCATTATAATTAAACTTATAAAATATTCATATAAATAATAATTATAAAAGGGTAATTTTAAAATGTCAAGAAATACAAAACAACAATTTAATATAATTTTTTTTGAGTTTAAGTAAGTCAAAAAACACAAAAGATTTTAAGCTATAATTACTGTGATTCTAAGATACTGTTATTTGAAAAACAGTAAATATTTTTTATTTCGAATTACTGGAACTAGACAAAGTTACTACATATTATGTATAATTATACCTTTTTGACTATATCATTTTATACTATCCATGGTTATTTGAATAATTATATTATTTTTACACTAATGTTAAAACCTAATATTATGATTTATTTTTATGTTTCATTTTTTTTTTTGTTCAATTCAATATGTATCAAAAAATTCTTCAACAATAACATTTTATGCTTAAGATATTAATACGGCTAAAATATAGTTTCACAAAATAGGCACAATTGTAGCATACGGTTAGGTGGTTTACACTCAATTTATTTTCTAATGTAAATCCAGAACAGATGTCAGAGTTCCCACTTCTTTTTTCGTGGAATATACTTAAGCCTAGCAATATTGCAAGAAAGAAAAATCCAATTATGTTCAAAGAAAAATACTTAATTAAAAAAAAAAAAAAACAACAACAACAAAGAAAATGATAACCTGAATTTATTGGCCCGAAAAGTCAAATATTGTAAAAGTATTTACTAGACTACAGGTTGCAGTTAAGTTTTAAGATATAATATTATATTTTGTTTTCGAGTTTGGGATAAAATCCATTTGGTAATAATGATATAAAAATTGAAGTTCAAGATTATTATAAAGAGTAAAGATTTAGTTGCATGCATGCATTCTTCTGTGTATAACTTTTGTGGTTATTACTAATTATAAAAAGTCCAAAATTTCAAATATCTATCAATATCAGAATATTGAGCAAATATTTTAATTCAATAATGTTATTATTTATTTTTGAATTTAAAAAACACATTACCCCACCCTTCGATGTTAAAAAATTAATTACAACAGATTTTCCAGGTAATAAAACCCAGTTTGAAACATTAATAAGTGGTTTTAAACAAAAAACTAAACTTATCAATTGTGTGTTTCTACAATAGGCGTTGAGTTTACATCGTCATAGAATAAATCACTGTAATTGTTCAGTTGAATTTGAATTCAATGATTATTTATTGCATACGAAAAATTTTTGGGTTCAGTATAAACTACATATAAAGAACTTTGTATTATATTTTATTGTCTTATACATTTTCAACTGAAAAATTGTCCATAGTAATAATATAATATATGATACTTTTTTTGAAAAACTATGTGTATATTGTACTATTATGGATCTAGGGCATTATATCCATGGATAAAATCTCTCAATTTTTTTTCATGAGTCTAAAGGTGGTCAAAATCTTCACAAAGTAGGATAAAATCTCTCCATTTATTTATTTTTTATTTTATAGTAAGTTGTAATTTCTATAATGTTGCAGGACAATGTATAGCTAAATTATCTATACAAAACGCCGTGTAATAATTATTTTATTACTTAATTTAAATACAATTAAAATAATATAATATCACACTTATGAGATGCGAGCAAAATTAATCCAATGGTTGATACTAAGAAGTGATAGTTCACGAAAAAATCGTACAAGAAGTATAGACTTACATAAGTCAATCGTCGTGGAATGAAGATTTTTATTACTGTATAGTTAAATAGTGTATAACATTATGTATGTGTGTGCATGTGCAATTAAGTTTACAGTCTATACGTAAAAACATAATAATATACATATTCAACTTTACGATTTCAGTTGGTATATTATCAGTAATTTTATCCGCATTTATTTCATTCAAATTTTTGGACAGCCCGGAATAGTTTTATTTTGCTACTGACCAGCCCACAAATGGTATTTTAGTGGGAAATAGTTTATTTTCTTGGCACAATAATATTTCAATTGAAATCGATTGGTATATAAATAATATATTAGGTGTATTCATATTTCTATAAAGTTTTACCCTGCAAAACGTGACTATGTTAACCGCATAATATAATTTGTGCGTTTTCACGCAATAGATATTTACGGTAGCGTATGATATAATTTTGAATTACACATATACGTACCGACAATAGTAGTGGGTAAACATGTTTAATTTCTTTTTCATGTTTATTAAACCACATTGTACTGATATGAAAAAATCATTTTTATTGAATTACTAACATTTTTGTTGCCTTGCCGTTGCGACTGTACTTGTATGTAATTTAAAATACGCGGTCATATTCATTTTTTAATTATTTTATAAATATTTTTAATTGAAAATTTTCAAAGATTTAATGTAAAAATAAAAATTTATTCAATGAGTACAACGATTAGAAGCTAAACACATTAGGTTATACATATATAATATGTGTGTTTGTTGAGTAATTAAATATTATGTAATCTATGGATTTGGCTAAATAACAGCCATCTTTTTCCATCTATAATGAGCTAATTTCAATAAATTATGTTTCATCGTTTTAAATGGTTTAAATCGTATATTGTTTATATAATATTTATACTCTCAAAAAATTAATTATCTATGATTGCAAAAACAAAAAAAAAATATATACAAATAATTATTTGTGCCCTTACTCTCCAAACAAATGTTTTTGTTTTGATTTCATGGTCGCAAAAAATATTTAATCACTACGGTATTATAAACTCTTAGATGTCATAAATCTATCTACGCGAGACATTAATAACCATTAAAGCGTTCTACCACGAATTACGCGCTCGGCCCGCTAGTGTTTAACTTTGTCAATACATAGATAAGCATATATTATTTATGAACAGTGTTGAAGATGCTCGTATAATATGTACAAAGTACAAACACAAGATGGGACAGAAAACCAATTTTCAACACCTGTCAATGTAATCGAAAACTTTTCCATTTGGCTTCATGTCTTTAGTGATAACGTATTTGTTAGATATCGAACATTAATACTTCTTCTTTCACACATGTGCTTATAACACTTATAAAATAAGGCGTGCAAAGTTTTTTGTAATCACAACGTCAAGAAATGTTGACCTAACTTCAAGTTGCATAATCTATTCCCAAACATCGATATTACTACAAAAAGGCATTATGAGTTTTCTAAAATTTAATTAATCCATTCATTATACGCATATTAAATTTATTACCAAAATTTCATAATATATTTCGTAATAAATTGGAAGGGTGTAGGAAATTATTATTTAAATTGTTTTTCTATTCCGGAAGTTACTATACATGCCCGAAAGTCAATTAAAACTTTTAAGCGTCAAATTATTAGTAATACGGTTAAATTTTAACCGGAACAGAATGTCCCCCTTAATACAGCTAATTTAAATAGTTTAATATTTTTCCAGTAGGTCTTTACACTTTTCACACCACATATCATCCTTTTTTCCTTACATACGACTAGTCATGTTATTTTGGTTTACAAACATATAAACACGTAATATCATTTATTTTTATTTTCTGGCAAAACACAATTATTGAATGTAATGATGTGCGTTTAAGCCATCATATCTTTTTTTAAATTTAAAGTATATAAGAAAATAATTATAATAATTATTAGCCATTAAGATTAAGTACACACACATACACACACACATTGGGATATCATATCATAAGAACTCCAGTCTGCCGCTCATGCGGCTCTCTTTTTTCTTCTCTCGCGTCATCTGTGTGTCATTGCACGGACGGCAAGAGTCTACGCAGCTTGTCTACACGGTAAGATATAGTTAATCAATTATAAACGTTCTTAATAATAATTTAATACATATATATGCATGTTAATGTGTAAAAAGAAAAAGAGTGTTAAATAAAAATCAAAAAGTAGTAATTCAAAGAAAAAAGTCTTTTTATTCTGGAATACAAATCGGTCACCTTTTTTTCATATATCAGACAAAAGCCACGGCTCCAACA
>JACXSJ010000559.1:0-90490 GCA_014851325.1 Pentalonia nigronervosa | reverse complement strand
TTTTCAAATCATTACATGAATTACGTCGATGACAATCTAAATTATGCTTTCGACTCATTTTTTTGTACAGTTAGCTTATTTTGTAATACTTTTTACTATTTTATTACGATTTTCTCATTGTTCTGGAATTTGTTGAAATACGATTTGAAATCAATTCACTCTATAGCAACTGCATTATAATACCGTTTTTGCTCATGCATCATATTATTACATAATTATTTATTACAAAAATGAAAAATTAATTAATATACTATTATAACAGCTCGGTGATTCTCAACTCTTTGTCCTTCACGGTTCAATTCACACCCAATAATATTTGTTTTATTTTGTTAAAACATATAACTATAAACAGTCTTACACTTGTAAAATAAAAAAAAAACCTAACAGGATTATACTACGGAGGCCGAGTGAGTACCCAGATGGCATTTGCCTCGATTCACTCAACATGGCGTCGAATTCTGGTGTATTGGTGCAGAGTTTTGATATTAAATTAATATGAAACAACAAATCATCGCACACAAGTTATACAACACATAATACAACACATGTTTCTATGTGGGTCATCTTGTACCCTGACATTTCTTCAAAATGTTTCCACGGTCCTCAATGTATTTTCATTAAAAGCTTGGAGAAACTTACTGTATTGAGTAAACCCGAGTGTCACCCACAGATAGTGTCATATGATTCATATTATATTCTGAGCACGCTCTTCACCCAAATATTTACAATTAAATTTAATTGTTTGGCAGTGAATATTTATTTGGGTTATAATAATGACAAAAATAGACATTACAATTTTAGCAATACTCATCGTATTATAAAATATGTGTATGTATCGTGAGGGTAGATAGGAAATTGAACTGCATTTTTTCATAGTTAAGTATAATATTATTATATTTGAAAAGTATACGAGTAGTTATATATTTTATAGGAAAATAAAAACACTTATTGATGTTTTACTTTTTAGAAATATTGATATAATATTATTTTGTTATTTAAATACATCTTAAGTATATTATATAATATATAATATAAAAAATATATATATTTCATAATATTTAATATATTGAACATATTATGTTTAATTGTAATGTATACTTATATAATTCATCATTTTCATTAACATTCAATAATTATTAATACAAATATTAAATACGCAAGTTTTTATGATTACCATTTTTTTACAATCACAATTATTATTTATTGTGTGTACAGTATACATATTATATAATATTATATAGAAATGTGGGGCATTCATCTTTTGCACATTCATATTTCAAGCTACATACTTTTAATCAGTATTGCGACTGTTTCAGCCGAACTTTGTTCGTTACTCACCTTATGACTTTGTAAGGACTAAGAAGTGCGTCGTGCAATAATTTAGATCTTGGAACATCCCATACATCTGATGATACTCGTCTAAGTTTAAAATAAAATATGCACGTTTTGATATACACCCGAATATGATAATACATCGTATATATAAAGAGATATTATATTTTACATGACAAATTGTGAATTTCTAATATAAAGTTTACCCTTGTTGAATATGTGAACTATTGGCTATATATGATAGTTGTAATCAGTAATCCTTAATAATTCTTAATGCATATAACTCTCTATTTCGATGGATTTGTAAGACAAAGGTATTTAAATAAGGGCATATACTTTTGAGTTAAATTATACAATAGGTATACTTTCGATATGATTGTTTCGAGAAGCATTTCAAAATTTATTGTTTACGAAACTTAACACGTTGATGCCTACTAAATTTCTAATAAAATAGATGAACAAAGATGATTGTTATCATAAGATAAATTATAATCCATTCATATAAAAATCTCTTAAAGTCTATAAAATTAAATTTACAGTTTACTAAACTTCTATACAAGTTTAGTATTTAAACGGATATTCTTTCCAAAATGTCTAATTTTTAAAATTATTTAAAATATGCAGATATACACGGGATATAATTTGCTACTACCTACATACATTTTTAACTTTTTAATGTAGCTAAATTTATTATATTTTTTATTTCATAATTTGAACCAGAATATTCAGCTTTAAATACGTTGATAAATTAAATATTGTACGAATTAGCATTTTGAAGTTTTGATGTTAGCTAAAATATTTAAAGTTGACAGTCTCAACAACAAATATAATGGTAAAAAACAAAAGTATTATAAAATTTTCAAATTACGTCTGTATACTGTATATCATATAATTTTCAAAGTACTAAAACTTCTGGTGAAATAAGTGTTTGCTGTTAAATAAACCAATTAGTATAATGAATATATATAGAGATATCTTTAAGCAAATCGTATTTAATTAATTAAAAATTGCTGGAATAATCGATAAAATATTATTGGTATAGGTACTTGCGTAAGATATTGAATCAAATCAATCTGAATTAATTAAAAAAAATCTATTGCAATATCAGGATTTGACGTATTTTATGTCAGGATTCAGAATTGGAACTTTATTTCCATCATTTAAATTGCAATTCCAATATAGTTCATCAAATCAAAAATAATTATTATGCAAATTGTATAACCTCAATGAAATTCTCATACCCTTAATCTTAAAACCTAAAAGCAATATGAAGTTGTAAAATAAATATTAGCAACGAAATATTTTTATACTAACTGCACAATTTTATTAAATTACAGAATACATTTTTTTTAATATGTTGTGGTGTTAAATGTTTATCTTATCAACAAATAAATGGAATTTTATTTTATTTTTAATGAAACTTAAAATGTCATTGTTTACCAAGCGGTTAATCTCTAGGCAATTTACTTAAAATTAAACTCAACATTAATACGAGACAAGCAGACAAGGCTTATCAAATAATTAGTGTTGTTGAATATTACATGCATATAAAATCACCGTAAATACTATATGTACATAATATATTTAATTTTGTACATCAAGTCAATAAGAAATAAAACTACAATCTAACTCCAATCAGCACTTGATCCACGTAAGTATATATTTAAACTTTTGAATAATTTAATGACATTTCCATAAGTCTATTATCTAAATACATCAACAGATTTTCCGCTCGTCTTTTCAAAGTCATTCGTATAGAATTTCCCACGTCCAACCGCGAGGATAATGCATATTTCAAAACGTGAGAATTTCGTAAACCTTCCCCGCTTTATTTATACGACGCATTTGTAGATCACGTTTTTAGAGTATAATCCGAGTGATTGGAATATTAATTATAAATTTAATAACATACACTTACTAGTTACCTCCCTAATCAAAATGTTTATTTGGGTATACTCGCTTTAATTTAACGCACACAGGGTTGATTTTAAAGAGATATAATTACAACAAACCGTTTGTTGGCATCATAATTTACGATTGAGTAAAAACACACTCCCGGGACAAATTATATTCACTGTTTAATAAATCAAGTTCACTATGATTCGATCATGTATTGATATTTATAAAATGTATTTTTAGACGTTGTACAAATAGTAATAATACATCATCTCTGTTTTTTTCACTTTTTTTTTGCGTTTTATTTATTTATTTTTTTTTTTTTTTTGTAAAACCGTTCGATTAAGTTTTTTTTCTTTTAATCGTCAATAATGGAATTCACAGCTTTCTACTTATCCACGTTGTACATATAATGGCGTTGTATGAAGGTACCTACACGTGCAATGATTGTTTTTAGATTTACCGAATTTGGATTACGCCGTGCACGTTCCGCACACTTCAACCAAAGCAATATAAATGTCATTAGTGTTGAAGAGGTTCCGATGAAGAAGCTAGAAATTTCTATTTCGCATACATAGCAAATTCTTGGCATGTAAATATTCATCATATAGGTATCCGTCCTAAACTACTTACGCGCAAAATATGTACAATGGCCTACTTCCATCAAAGCATACAAGAATCATTTTTTATTTTGTTTTTTAAATTTTTTGGCAGGAAAACGTCTACGCATTAATACATAAAAGACGTGCGTTATTGTTCGCACTTAGACTAGGTACGTCTTATACTCTTTACGCATGAAATACCGAAAACAATTCTTCTCATCTCAAATGCTCATAACGTTATTGAGCGCTACTTTTATTTTACTTCTTTACTGCACGTGTCCATATATGCTTTCTATTTTACACGCTAGTTGACCCTATAATATAATATACTTTATAAAACATATTAGATTCGATATTGGAACTGATTGAAACACTGTTTTCTTCAACAAAACAAAATACCACTATTCAAACACTACTGATTACTTATATAGTATACATGCAGAGCTGTAAATTAATAGTTTTGAATACAATTCCTTCTTATAAATATTTATTCTGAATTCAAAATAAGTTAGGCACCTGCATATTTTATAGAGACATATAGCCATTTAAAATACAACATTTTGTAAAATTTGTATATACTATTTTAACAGATATTATTGATTTATTTTCTATTATTATGTCATTGCATATTATTTAAAAATTTGGCCGAATTCGATACTTGCTACCTATGATGTAATACAATATAATATAAATATGATATTTTAATATAAAAGTTTACTTTGCATAAATTAATTCAAAAACTAAATATTTGTTCATAATATACGTTTATTTGTATGTATTTTTAATATATTATGCATACTATTTTTGGCATCATTCAAGCCCTATACATAGTTCTTAATTACTTTTTTTTTATTTATATTAAATAATACAGCATATTTTTGGGATTTTTAGTGCATTAGTTTTCGATAGTAAATATGTTGAATTGATGAATGCTTGAAATATAATAACACGTTGAAAGAATAAGTAAAACTAATTTTAGTGCCCTCTGCAACTCTGCTAGTTGGTTAGATATCCCATTTTTATGAAATTCACTTATCTAAAAGCTACAGAGATAAGTTTTTATTGAAATTACTACCCAAATTTTTAATTTGTTTTATTTTAAATATCATATTTTTAATTTTTTTATAATTAAAAAAAAGATATATAACATATAAGATTTAATAAACATCTTTTTCATCAATATTTTTAAAGTGTTATAATATTATGATAATAAATTAATTAACACGTCCATTAACTTATATTTATAGAATAATTATTTATACAACTAAAAAGTATAAATATATTATTCTTTCTAGATTAAATGTGTGCTTTTTTAAATATGATCAGGCGATATAAAATGAATGAAATATTATTGTTATTAATTATAGATTATATAAATCTTTTCTGTACATTATATTAAAATTTAATCAAACATTATCTACCATTATAATGATAATCTGATCCAATAAGTACTATTATTTTTGTACAATATTAATGTTAATGTATTGTGATGTATGAGAAAATTTCGTTTAAACATCATATTATAATATTATTGTATTCAAATCAAAATAGTTATTATTTTGATTAATTGACAGTTAACGTATTTTGCATAAATAAAGTGATTTATGCTTAACAAAACCTATCATTGTTTGAAATTAATCATCAAACACATTTTCAATTAAATATTGTTCAAAGAAATAAATCTTACAAATATCAGTATATTTGCTAAAATAAGTTTTATTTATTATCGTACGAAAAAATTGAAGATATCGATTTATTCAAATATATATATCATATTTTTAGAAACATACTATGGAAACATCAGTTAAATTGAATTTACGATATTTAATTTTTTATCATATATGAAATTCAAGTATATTAAAAAAAAAAAAAATAGAATATAAAGTATCAAGAATATGATGGCACAATGGAGTTATAGAAATTCATTTTATTTTGTTCTAGGTCACAACAGTTTCAAAGTACCTATAGTAACAATTGAGAATTTCCAAAGTGTTAGTTTACACTTTCATTTCTTATTTCTAAACAATTACCAGGAGAAATTAGGGAGGTAAACGAATATTATCTAGAATGGAAGCATAATACAATATTACGCCTGCTCGGTCACCGAAATACATACTGTAGCGACTATAGAAGGGTCGAGAATCTTCATGACGAATAGGCAATATAAAATGCGTATATGTACGAGGGTTCTCGAACATTTTATAAAAGTATAATACCCTAAACGCTAAACATACCACACATAGGTACTTCGAAACTGAGAGATATGTATAGTAGAATAAAAAGAAAAAAGAAAAGAGAGGGAAAATAAAAGAATGCAAAAGTCAAGTAAGTGTGGCCCAATAGGAGACCAATTCTTGGTAGAGTAAAATATAAAAGTAAAGAAAAGGGGCCTCGCGTGGGGAGTATAATTTAATTATACTATAAAATATTATTAGTTGAATATATATAAAATTATTTATTGATGTTAAGATAATATATCGACTTACATTACTTAACTATGGGCTATATTAATATAGACCCTTCTTGGAATGGAGACGTCTATGATTGTCATGGGTCAATGCGTATTATGATTATACTATATTAATTTATGATGTCCTATTATAACTGAATATTCACTTTAAACATATGTTAGAGCATTATTTTTAATTACTCAACAGTACCTATATTGGTATGTTCGTAATAATTTACATGAATTTGATGGTGAGGAATACCTTGTAGTACCTGTCTATTATATTTTTAAAACATATGTAAGTGTGTCTTTGCACAAGTTCTTCGAATGCGAAGTTATTGTTTTATAAGTTCGTATGATAAATATGTAACTTGCTCATTCTGAACCTAACTAACTTGTCTTATAGCATATTGTATTTAGCTTGAATCTAGGCAGAATATAAACTGAATCTTTAGATATCTTTAGAGGTCTTGCGTAAGTACCCTTGCGTGAGCTCTGACTACCAAGGATGTAAGTATACGGACTAACAAAAACAATATATGATTGTGTAAAGTTCTTATTAGTACTGCTTTGTTGTGTATTTTATTTAGTTGGATCCAGATAGAATATAAACTTAATTTTTAGTTATTTTGAGAGGTTCAGCGTAAGAATGCTTGTAAGCACCGTCGTGTAAACTCTAAAAGCTAAAGATGAAAGAATACAGACTAATAGAAACAATATCATGTTGTGTAAGGTTTTTATTTATGTAATTTTGAAAAGTTTGAATTTAATTTTTTTAGAAATATATGATAGGTACGAATGGTGTAAGAATGTATACTCTTATTGGAAGAGAGTTTAGACAGTGTGAAAGGATGACATAGGTGTTTTTTTTAGTTGCTTATTTAAATAAGATGAATATACCAATATAACTTCGTACCTGGTTAGGTCGATAATAATACAATGGTTGAATTAAAATTGAGAGAAATAAAAGTGTTAGCTTTGGAAGAAATAAAGTGAAATTTTGGTTCAGAGTGACGTGGACCTTGTAAAGCGTGTGAATTGTGGAAAATCACTGCTACGGTTGTATTGTGTGAGATGTCTTATACAAGCATGGTGTTATTCCCATCCGTTTCAGTTGTATTACTTGCGAGTTGATTGCGCGCGCGCGCGCGCACGTGTGTGTGTGTGTGTATTATGAATATTGCAGTTATTCGAAATGATTGCGTGGTTAGTATGAAGGGGATATTTGTAATATTTCGCCAAGTCCTGTCGCCATGTGTCGTTGCTGTACTCCCCTTATGTTGTGTTCTAGTGACGTTGTTTGCATTGTTGGAGTGAATTTCGTTGACCATATATGTACGCTTAGTTTCGTATGCGTGTTGGATAGAGATGATACTATTTGAGTGGTGTATATATTATGCACTATTCGTATTGTGGTAAATGTGATGCTTAATATACTGTTATTTTATAACTTGGGAGTTGTATTGTATTAAGGAATTTGATCTTTGGATTGTGTATGTGTAAGCCGTATGGTACGTGCATCGATACGTTATATCCGGCAGGTGTTGCTTAGCCTTTTTTTATTGAGGTTCTGTATGCCCAAATATTAATATAATTTGTATATTAACGGTTTTTAGTGTGATCTTACTATTTTTAATTATATGTGAATGTACCAAGAAGTTGGTTAGTTAGTAATATTTTATATTGTGTAGAATATTTTAAATGTGTTTGATTTTTGTACATCAAATACGCTTATATTGGGAATATTTATCTTACTTATTTATTTAGATAAATTTCAAAACATTTTTCATAAATTACATGTGTGTGAATAAATTTAACGTTAAATGTGTTGGTTTTATAATAATATATGGCTGTAAGGTATTAGAAAATGATTTGCAGTTTGTAAACAGAATATAAATCTTTGAAACAAAATAATAAGCAAAGATTAAATTTATATAATATAATGATATTACATAATAATGAATATATACCACCTGTATAATATAAATAGTAATAAAATAGTAAATTGTGTAATAATCAATAAATTATTGGCAAGATTCGTCAACCTGTTACCTTAATTGCATCATTAAACTTTGTTTGTCAGGATCCGTACATGGTGTAATAAAAGTTAAAATAATACATAAAAGGTGTAATATGATCTCAGACACGTGCGGTTATATTGTGAATACATTTGTAGACAAAAAATGCACATGTAACAATATAATAAGCATGTTACATAACACCATTGACACCTATGTTTATTATATATAAATTCTATATTATGTACGATCAATTGTTAACCGATATAATAATATTAGCACGCATGCATAATTGTACGACCTATCATCAATACACACCATGCATAATATATTCTGTTCGATAGACACGACCAACATGAGCAAACTCATCGATACCTAAACATATTAACAGCCACCTTCTGGAACAGTAAAGTACTTTTTTAATAATACTCGTATATAATAATTATTCTAAATATACAAACCAAATATGTCTTTTTATTGATAAAAACCTCATACATAAGTACTCTAACCCCCAGTTACGAAAAACGTATCCATAAGGAATAGAAAACCTTCCCTGAATAACTTATATAGCAACAATTTTCCCCGATCACGTTGCACACACAGGAATATGACTTACAGACAATGGTGATTAAATTTCACAATTTTTGGAATAGTGCGTCACCAATATTTTTATATTTTTATTTCTTTTTTTATTGAAAATGTGTTAAACGTAATATTTAATTTTCAATAAAGTGACTAATGATAATAAAGGTTAATTAAATCAATTCAGTTATCAGTTAACAGTTACTTTGTAATGTAATTTACGGTAATGAATCGGTAGGTTTGATGGATACTGAGGTGTCTATAATATGTGTCTTGCATCACAAAGTAATGAGAACCGTCTTTGTCAATAGTTAGGCAACGAACAAAAAAATACGTTTATTTGAATATACATCAGTATCTAATACACTTGATCGCCCTAGACTATGATAAAATATTAGAGATAGCAGATAATAGTTTAATGTTGAACGACAATTTCCAAATGAATAATTTACAAGACAATTCAGGAAACACGAATATTGCAACTATCACACAAAAAATCTCTAAACAGCGACTTTTCAATTCAATTTAAATACGATAATAAAAAAAGAATATGATTAGTGTAAACGATAAAACAATACTAAACAAGCTACCACTAATTAACGACTACAGTAGTTTTAAAATTATGTGTCGATTAGCACCCATTTACACAAACATTTCAGGTTTGAAAGGGTCTTGAAATCATAAATAAAAACTAAAGTCTGTGCTGTTTTTGCACTTATATGTCTACATGATTCGTGTCATTTTTTTTTTAGATTAATCGCTTAATATTTAAATATTGCTGCATGGTACTACTGAACCTAACCATAATATACATGTTGACGTGTAATTTGACCTGTCGTACAGCACTTGCGGATTTTCTTTGATCTAGATTATAATAAACGTGCCAGAAGAGCCAAACATTTGCATCCAAAAATGCCTTTGGAAACGAACTTGTGGCGTCATATTTGTGTTGCGTGAAAAAAAATGTTGACTCTGTTTGAAACTTTGGAAATATTGAAAATAATACAAAAACGGTTCATGTAGACAGTTAAAATTATTAGCTTGATTAGCTATAGACACTGTGCGTGTAATTAGGTGTAACATGTGTGTGTGATGGAATTGAACGCACGTGGGTTAATAAAACAAAAATATAATATAAAAATGGTGGACTACTGTATTTATCGTGAAGTTCATTCAATAGCACGTGTTGTGGCGATGAAAATTAAATATCGTATTTTATTTTATAGCAGAAATAACAAGGGTAGACTTCGTTAATAATATTTTATGTAACGTATAAAATGGCTGATTTGAAACGTGTCGTACTGATTCGTAATTCTACAACTGGTGCTTGCTGTTGTGTGCGCGTAACAGCGCAGAGTAAACAAAACAAAAAAAAAAGTGATTAAAACGACCAACCGTGAATATAACAATATTGTGTGTTTTGTAATTATAAAAGTGGCAGGACCAACCGGAAATCGGCCCAAAGGAATATCGCACGGTGTCGGAGAGCAAAGAAGGTACACCGTCGAGAGTGTACCGACCTCCATCACGAGATGATAATAATAATATTATATAACATTACATAATATTATATATATATATATATATGTACACTATGTATACAGTACAAGGGACAAATTTGCTTCGAGCTTCCTCGACCTGACCCCTGCCGATTCTACGGTATCTCGATAAAGGATAATATCGATCGACAAGTCAGTGAAAAAAATAAAAACTTTCTCACATACAAGTTTGTCCATAAAATAGCGTTGTATACCTATATGTATATGGTTTTAAATTTAAAAAATAAATAATGTGATAAAAATTCAAAAAAAAACTGATTTTTGTTGACAGTCGACGAAAAAATTCTCCATCACCCATAAAGATCATTTTTTTGTCGTACTTATCGATGTTGATGATATTATAATATGTTCTAATCCACTGTGTTTATCTATTATCCAGCTCTGGTGAACGATAGATCAACAAATTGGTGAGCTAAAAATTAAAATAATGTGATCGTGTGGCAATATTATGGACATTTGCGAGGCTCTAGCAAATACCCAATACTTCGAAGCTTTTATACATGTCATTGAACATTATTAGGTATATCGTTTAAAATCAAGCCCACAGAATCACAGTTATAAATTTACGGTGGACTTTTCCACATTTGTTTGAATTATATACATAATTTCCTTTAACGGTACGCTATCTACCCATAATATATAGATACCTATCTAGAATCATAATTACTTCTTTATAACGTTACTTTTAATTCATTTTTAAATTTCAGTCTTAAGTTAATGTAAGCAGTTAAGTCGCGGCTTATTTCAATATTATGTAAGACTAAGCGCATTTTACAAAATATTTGATATTAAAAACGGGCCAAAAAGAATAAACGTTTAAAAAAAAATGTAAATTTTGTTCGATTATAATTTGTAAATATACAAACGGTATTTAATGATATTATGCATTTTACAAACACGTTGTTTATCGTAATATATTCTTCATTTTTAACCAAAACATAAATGTGCAATATAATATAAATTTAGGTACGTGTACGGTCTTTTCAAAATCACCCCTCACCTACAGATTAATTTCGAAATACGCCCTGCAAAGAAGCATAATCTGACCATTTAAACATTGCTGCAGTGAGCGGAAACGTAGACTTCGCGCTCGCAACCAATTACGTAAAATCCTCGAGGTTTAATATTAATACTCGCGTGCTTGTGATAGGGTTGTTGCCGGGATATTGAATCGGCCAATCTCCACAATATACGCGAACACATAATGCACACGACTGCGATGAGATTTTTGCTTTGATCGCAAAATCACAATAACTATAACATTGCCGACTGGAATATCACACATCGCTGGCAGCTGTGGTGGTGTATTTAGAATGGATCGTTCCAGTCGGTGAGGCACAGGTGTTCCACTTCCGGAAACGAGCCCCATTGTCGCGCATTACACGTTTCACTTATTATTATTATTGTTGTTGTTGTCGTTGTCGTTGTTATTGTCGTCGTCGTCGTCGTCAGTATTATTATTAGTATGTCCTATACTCGTTATTATTTTTGTTATCACACGACGGCGCTTTTGGATAAATAGACGCCGACCTAACCGGGGTGGTGGATTGAATAAACTTCGGAATAAAAACGGAGTTGACGTGACGAATAATCGAACGGCATATAAACCCCCTCCCTCCCCCGCCCACCCACAAGGTATAAGGCGAAGTTCTGCCGAGTTATTCAAATCGACGCGATAAACGAACGGCACCGCCACATTTGTGCGGCGCACGTCATATATTTACGACTAGCTGCAATGCCGCCATGGTTATTACAATATTACGGTAGTTCGACGACTTAAGTCTACTAAGGTATATGCACTCAAGTTTTACGGTAACGGTTACCGCATTTGCGTTGCCCGTCAACTGCTGCTGCTGCTGTTATAATATTACACGTTCGGCGAGGAGGTAGGAGATATTATACAAACAATAGGTCAGGTTAGGTTAACGCCTAACCTTTCTGTGAATAGCTGTTTTCTATGACCATCATCGTTACTCAGTAGTTAGGTCACGGTCGGCGATGAAAAATGTCTAAGAAAATTCTATGTGAAGGACCGTTCATTTGTATCTCCGCAGCGGCGCATCGTTCTCTGAACTGCTCCGAGTACTTTATAATACCAACAAAACATTTCATTGAAAATATGAAATTTTTGTTTTTGTATAAGGTCGATTTCGATCGCCTCCAATTGTAATAAAACGAAATCGTGAGAATATATATAATACCTTTTCCGTTTTTACAACCGTACTCAAAATAACAAGTATCGTATTATGGTTTATAATAGATAGATACATGATATCAATTATTATTATTATTGAATTATGTTTTAAAAATGTCAGGATGTATGCAATTAATGTATTATTCATTTCAATTACTTGAATATTATAAAGAATAATACCCAAGTCATGTTACAAATTAAATTAAATATTCTCTGTAGTATAAAAAATGTTGCCTGCTTAATATACATATTTTTTTTTTAAATTTAACACTGTGAATAGCAGAAAAGAGTAGAAAATTAAAAATACATAAATAACTTATTCATTTTATCGTTCTAAAATTATATTAAGTTATTATTGATATTAATTTTTACTCAATATGATCTGGAATCTTGTAACAGAGAACTATTAAATCAATCATTGGCTAACTGGAACACTTATTTTTATTTCAAACTTCTAATTAAAGTACTTCCTAACAATAACCGTTAACCAAAAGTTAAATGTATTTAATGCAGACAATTATAAATATAGGTCATGTTATACTATGTATCTGTTTTATATAATAATAATTAAATTAATGATTATTATTTTTAACAACCCTAAGATATTGAATTTTTAATTAAACATTAAAGCCATTATAATTGAGCGTGACATTATTTATTTTTCTGTAATATTTTAGCTTTTTTTTTGTTTAAAAATTCATAAGTACGTGTCTTGACAATATTTATAACCTGAAGCTAAAATACTGTAAGTGCAATTTGCTTAAGGTAAAAAGTATTGTTACTTTATTTATCATGAACAAAAATATCAAATATTTGGTATTTTACTTTTTGAGTTTAAATTAGAATAATTCTGAGTTCTAAACCACTCTATTATAAGTTCAAAACTCAATATTTCAAAATGAACTATTACAAAAAGTTAAAAATATTGAAACATAATATTATTGTTTAATTATTCAAACACGCTGACATGAAATATTAAATCTTTAAATACAGAATGGTGTAAGTCATTATACTAAACTTTATATAAGTATACCAATAAACAATTGAAGATAATTTTCACAAAAAGAGACAAAAATAATAATGATATTTATGAATTAATAAAAGTTTAGATAAAATGACAAAATGATTAAAAAAAAATTATTTATATATTATATAAAACATAAGTTATTAATCATCTTAGATTTGTATGATTCAATTCGATGCGTTTAATATTAATATTTCATAACAGATTCAATAGTTGATTGAAAATTATTTAATTTGTTTCATAATAATAAAGAAAATTGAGTTAATTAATTTCTTAGACCTACAGGCTACAGAATTATTTTCAATTACAATTTATGTTTTTTAATTACACATTATCACATAATAAAACGAATAAAATAATACAAGTCAACTTTTCTCAATTTTGTCTCTTATCGTAAGTGTTATTTGACATGTTTCACAATTATGGTAGTGAATTGAATTATAGACAATGCAGAGCAAATAAAATGTTATTACAAATTCGAGGAAAGTTTAACATTTATCAGCATGTCATGAAAATGACAGCATATAGGACCGTATTTTAATGAAAAAAATAAATGCAGTTCTATCACACAAAAACCAATAACATATTGAAAAAAACTTTAAGTATTTGGATAATAATATATTATAAACCTAATGCCAAAAATTTAAAATAATTAAACTCACTAAACACTCGTTGAAAGTAACGTACATTTTGCCTAACTTTGGATTTGATGTAGGTATTCAATGTGTTTTGTTCTCAGTTACAATTTTTTTTCTAATAACTATTTTTAAAATACAATTTATATTATTAGAAATCTATAGTTTTTTACAATTTTTTTTATAATAATTTTTGGTTTAACTAAAATTAAAAAATTAAAATTATTTCTTCCGTGTTTCATAAAATCTAGTGATAACCATTTATTAACGCAATTATGTAAATGAACATTTTAAAAGTTAAAATATATTAATATCCATTAAGTACCAATATATTCGTATACCTGCCAAGTAATCATATATGTTTTGAAATTTAAGCAAGAAATACGAGTAAATGAGTATATTTTGTCTATGTAAAGTTGAAGAGCGAGTGTAGATACACGAGTACTAAAATGGCGTGATTCACTGTATTTAATGTGAAAATTATATCAAGATATCACATTGTCTCTTGGGTCACGCGTGAAATTTTAAAATTTTATTGGTATATCTACTAAATTATACACTATTTCACAGAATCGTTTTTTTTCCGATCGAACTCGTTTCAAATATTCTGGTATCATCTCACCAACAACTAATATTTGATGAGAATCATTTTTTAATCATCACATTGTTCAAAAATAAAACTTACATAGCTTGCATTGGTTATTACGTAATATTCTATATTGTATATATTTATTTTAATAATTTATAAATTTATTGATGATGTGTTTAATTGAAATTTTAATTAAAATACAATAATTATAAACATAATAATTTCAAAGTCCTATTCTTGCACTTAAATTAATTTGACGATATTTTGAGGTTATCGCGATCTATATTATACAAGTAATATTAGATCTTAAGTACTTATTAAATTTGATTTTAATAAACAGCTTGTCGATTTAGCTGCGCTAGGAAATATTAATAAAACTCGGTACAGGTAATTGCAATTTACATTCATTCTAAACGAACCGTGTGCAGTACTTTGAAAGTAAAACCATAATGTGATTTCTGAAATTGATATAAACGAGAATACGTTTTAATGAGATTTCGGAGTTTCTTGGTCAGACCTCACTGTGAACAAATCCTAGTTACGCCTTTGAAGTTTGTGTGCGCACAGAAAGCGCATATAAAACGTAAGCCATAACGACCGTTATCCATATTATATATAGGTATATATTTCAAACAGAAAGTTGTGGTGGTTGGTTGGTAGGAACAGAAAAATTCGATTACCCGGTCGTATTATTTTATTTATTACTTTTTCGCGTCGGTTACACACTGCGCGCGTTTCCGCATTACAGTTTTAACGGCCGCCGACGCATAGCCCGTTTTTATTATAATATATTTTATTTCGGATAACGACCACGACGAAGGACACACATAATAATATGCCCAAGTGCAGTTTTTTTTTTATTAAGCAGACCTATGTCTGTGAACTATATTATTATTATGCTTTTTAATGTATCTGCACACACTGCCGTGGTCGTGTCAAGGCCACGGGGTAAAATCAAACATTTTTGTTGGCGAACAAGTCCGTCTGACCGACTTGTACATTATTCCAACACTCCATTCCGCCGCACCCTAAACGATTCGTATGAATTTTAATTTATTCACGCCACGCGTCACATCCCGATAAGCACTTACAACAATTATGTTCGACTAAATATTGTTTTGAAAATTTATCGGATGTTCCCATTACCACAGTTATGTTATAGACAGTTTATGCTGGGTAGGTTAAATTAATCTACAACGTTAACGAAACATAGGTAATTACCATAATGACGTATGCAGTAACCGGTAACGGGCTGATCAAATTCTTTAATTCAATGACAGAGTAAATTTATCTCATAATAATCTGATCACTAATTTACCTTAAAAATTCCCACCAACAATTCGTAACCGTTTCGAGTTATTATATTGATGCTTGGGATAAGTGATAAGAGTAACAAAGTTGCAGACCATTTTAAATTCTCGTGATATTCCGTTGAGTATTGTTAAATATAGTATACCAACCTCCTATTGTACTTATTATAGTACAATAATTAGTTTTTTTTGTTTTTTAATTATAAATTAATTGTTGCACGACAATATTATGTGATATTACATTGCAAGTTTTATTTTATTAATTTATTAAATGTATGCTTCGTTGTACCTACACTGAAAAATATAATATGAAAGTTACTAAATAAAGTTGAAAATATAATACGAATAGTGACAGTGTATGTTATGAAATGCCAAAAGAAAATCTATCTCAGAAATTACGAAGTTGCTACATTGCATTTTTTAACTTTGTGTCTTTTAGACTTTAGTATAACATTACCTATATAGTATATACTTTAGAAAAAGTTATCTAAAACCAGTAGACAATTGATTGATCGCTCCTCCGGGTATTTTCATAGTTTCGTGCTCTAATTTAACTGTCGTAAAGAACACATTTTCAATTATCGTAACAATGCATAGTGCACACCAATAATTTTTAAATCAATTTTTTTTCTAACATTTATTTTAAGATATTCAATTTGTAATCTTTATATAAAAACATTTTGACAATAAGCATATACTATGTGCAAAGTATTTTTTTCGGTTTTTTGTTGGATAAAGAAACTATGAATAAGTACAAACTACTCAACAATAATACTTTTGACGTGAATGTGCTTATATTTTTAACTTATTCAATATTTTTTTTTTATTTTAATATTATAAACCTGTTTTTCTTTAGGCTTCTCGGTGTGTTTCCTGTAATAATGATGGAGTCAAGTTCAAAGATCAGATGGCTTAAATAGTTTGCAAGGCGGGAACGAGCTGATAAGCTTTTTAATATTATTAAAACAATTCATAATTTTTGTTAAACTTTTTTTTTTTTAAAATAAACATTTAGTATGATGCATAATATTGCAATATTTAATCTCAAAACATAATATAGCATACTATTCGGTCGAGTAAGATGAATAATTAATTAGGTTTGTTCAAAAACATATTGGTATGTAAAAAAATCCAAAAATCGCAAGAAAAATAAATAAAATATTTTTCCCAAGAGTGTGATAATAAAAACAGTTTTTAGTCGGAAACTTTTTAACGCATATATAGCAGTCATTCAAACCGTAAGAAAATCGTGTTGATGCGATCTTTTCGGCAAGTGGTCTGTGGAGGTACATCGACAATGACATCGACCACGTATCCCAATATTACAGAATGTATTATTTTAAGACATATTGTCTAGTAATGAGCAGGTCTAAACATTTCCCTACATAATAAAATCACAAAAAACCTACAGGTCCACGAATCAATGTGTGTTTATGTATCATATCGTTGCACTAACTGATATTATTTTAATCGTCGGGCAAATCATATCAAATGATATTTCTCTCAATAATGATGTCATAAGATTGCGTACCCAGTGATATGAAATATTGGAAATATGACGTGTCGTGTACACTTAATAATAACACAAAACGTGTACAATCATGGCGAATGTTATGAAAAAAAAAAAACATATTTATATATTTATGTTCAATTGACCTCGTAATAACTATAGGTACCTTAACAGTTGTACGGTGAAAATTGTAATAAACTTAATGTATGGATATTAGTAATAATGACGGAACGACTTCCTCTATAATAATAATTGTATCGGATACAGAAGTCGGTAAGGCACTCGCGAAGGGGTTAACAACTTCAGTAACGACTGCGTGCGATAATAAACCGATAACGGATATACGGTTGTAACTCGTATATATATATATATATATATAGATAACAAGCAATAAAGTTAACAATTGGCCCACACTATAGATAGGCACCCAGCAAAAAGAAAAACGTCGAGTGGTACGGAGTGGAAACGAAAACCAATAACCACGATGCATATTATGTATGACCTACCTATATAAATATCGGCCGGCGTATTTTTATGTCGGTATTCGCGTATCCAGTCCATCTGCAACCGGTGACGCATCGCCGTCTGTATTGTTGTTATAACAGTTTTGCCGGCGAGCACGTACAACAACAGCTACTCGTAAGTCGTAGGAATATTATCATACGATATCGTAGGTACCAACAATAATATTATGTGCGTACATAATATCGTAATATATTTTATATATATATATATATTTATATAGCGGCTGCGGTCTGGCGTGGCACGCGCGTAAATGCATTACATTCGCTCGTTATTCGTTAAATTAAAATATTCATGAGATATGTATATATAACGCACACACAATACATAATAATATAATATTATTTATATAATATATTATGGCAGCTGCGGTATGCTGTTTGTTTGAATTTAGGGTGGCCAATCGTTCAGCGCATACCTCGCCTACTATGTCTTATGATAATAATATGCATCACGCTATTTACAATAATATATATTATATTATAAGGCTGTAGCGGCGAGGGTGGTGGTTGATGTGGTTGTGGATGTGGTGGTTTCAGTGGAGGTGGTGGTGGTGGTGCCGACGGTACACGAGTACTCGAGGCGGTGCACTTCGAAAACAACCCGGAATTATTACAGTGATATTATTACTCATGTGAACGAGAGTGGATAAAAAATGATTTTTTCCGAATACAACGAACGCTCAACGTAACTCAGTTACGCATACGATGCGTATCGTACGAAAACGCTACTAACGTTGCAATAAATTGCATTCATTTTAGAGCACAAATCGAACTATCGTCCCTTTGATTAAATATAATATACTAGGTCTGTGTATTTAAACGTACAAAGTACTGAACACTATATAGAAGACCATCACAGAATTGAACCACTTTTTTAAATCAAATTCGGTGTCCAGTATTTTCATTTTTTTTTTTTTTTTTGAGGGGGGTATACAATGTAACACAAACGGTGATAAACTGATAACGTATACGATATTGATAAGCCTTTAGAGAACTCTTAATGAGGCGAAGGTCCGTGATGTACAATCACGTCTACCGTAAATGCTATATAGGTAAGACATGTGATGCAAGTAATAATATAATGTCTGCATTGGATCATTTTCCTTTTTATTAAAATAAGCAATGGTGCGAGCCGGTGGTAATAATGTAATATATAGGTTAGGCGTTGTTGGTTACTACATAATATTATACAGTGTTATGGCTATTTTATCACGAACCTGGCAATATCTTAGAAAATACTAGAAATTTTTCATTTATTTAATTTAATTTTTATTTTAATAACACAATATTATACGGATAAATTATAATCATGAAACAATGTAAAGTTGTAACATTCTTAAACGGTTTAAAAAAAAACAATTTTGTAAATCCATTATGTTTTTTAAGATTTTACCTGGTTTGCGATAAAATAATCGCGCTGTACGTAATTCATATTATTTATGCAAGCCTATGGGCTATGGACTAAATTAATAAAATTTTAAAGTATACTTTATTACATTATATTTAAATATAATGTCATACAAAATATACACGCAGGATGTCAGCTGGATAAAAGAGCAGGTAAATATTTAATCTTTAAAAATTATTTAAATTTAAGTATACTTTGTTTCATAATGTTTTATAACAATAATTTGGAACAGTATTTAAATTATTAATGTATGCTTGTATGTTGTTTTATATTTTTTTATATTATGAGCAGAGCAATAATTGTATTAATTTAACAATGATGAGTGTTTTTTAATTAACAATTTTTTTCCTTTTAAATACACTTTTTTTAGTAGTAAAAATTTTTTAAGCATCAAAGTTGGGAAGTTTCTGATTAGATCTAGTTAGTAATTTGGTGGGTGAAAAGTAGAAATTAATATTTTCGTAGTTTTTAAAACAATCGGTGGAAAAAATACGAATATGTTTTATTAAAATTGTAATATTACTATTAAAATAATAAAAGACTATCTCCGCTCAAAATCGTTTTTCGTATACGACAATAAAGGTATATCAATATTCAAATTGTAACACATCCATTATGGTGTCACAATCGAAATATACTCTCGACATCTATCGTACAGCAGAACGGTTACCTATTTGAGCATTCTTTGAAATTAGTTTTGTTATAATAGTATATACATAATAATAATACTTAACTTGATGTTTGTTTATTTATCCTGTGAAAATCACTTTTGGACCAGACTGTCAGAGAAAAAATAGCTCGTAAAGGAATTATCCGTTTCCAATCGGAATGAAAAAGTGCATGACGAACGTCGAGATGAGGAAATCCAACCTCTATTAGCCCTGCGATAGTCCCAGCTGCGAACCAGCTCGTATTTATATTATATATTATGTTCGCTTTCCTCAACAAAGCATCAGACAGGCCATCCGTAAAATGTCGTCCGGTGTTTAGCGGTAGGACCTAACCATCCGATTCTTTATAATATTATTACATCATTTTTATGTGTGCGGTATCGTTATAACAATCGTTATTACGTTGTATTTTAATTTATATTGTTGTACAGGTTTGACCGACCTAATGACTGCGAAATGTTATTCACGGGCCGTTGACCGCGTTTGGTGTGCTACTGCCCTACAGGCACATTCGGCGTACGAACACCTTTAAAATCCCGAAAGTCTTTGAAACCGTTCTGTCATACAAATTATTCAAAAACACTATTTTTCCCGCGAATCTCGTTGGCACACCATCAGACTATTTGTTCCATTATAACACGATCATTGGAATATTTGTCATTGAACGATAAAACCTTAATAAGATAAGTACAATGAGTTATTCCGTATAGATGTGATGATTCATCTTTATTATTACAAAAGTGTGTAACTGTTTGACGGATATATAAATAAATTACATGCCTGTATTAGACACTTTATTTTTTTTTATTAATAACAATAATAATAATTGTATGTTCGATAACATAAAATAAAAAATATACATTGAAATATATTATATGGCTTATAAGTACTTACAATAAAAAAGTATGAGAAATAAACGCGACCAACTAAGGGATAAAACGCATTTAGATAATTTGCATAAGTATCGTAGAGCAGAGACAAAATAATAATCTATGCAATTTTTCAGGATGCTATAGTTATTATTCTCAGGGTAAATTTTTTAATTTAATCAAATATTAAAGTACAGAAATAATTTAAGAGATAACATTTTGAAAAACTATAAATAATAAATTTGATATATCAATTTAAATAATAATTAAATAATATTAAGATAGTTTTAATTGAGCTAATTTTTTATTTACTATTTATGCCATTTTGTAAGTAAATACATTTTTTTTTTTTTAAGAAAAAAATCCAACGCTTTATAAAATTTATTGTAACTGATAATAAGAATATAATTACTTTTCTTTATAGTTTATCTTTAAATTAAATAATTAAATATTGATTTTACTAAAATATTATATTTAAAATATTAACAATTGACATTCGACAGAGTAAAAAGACAATGTTTGATTTATTAGTAACTAAAAACTGTTTTTAATAACATGTATATATTTTTTTATGAAGGATTAAAAGTAAATTACATAGTATTTTCGATAACGTGTAGGATTAATCACTTTATAAAGTCATTAAACTTTGTGCATGAAGCTGTTAATAATTAATTGTTTATTGAAAATTATCATTGAATAATTAATTATTTATAAGTGGATATAACTAATAAGTTAAAAATACAAACTAAGTATAAAATGGTTTCACTGTCTACATATATTGTATAAACTCAAAACGTAATATTTTCAGTTGAATTAATATACACACTTGATATAAATTCATGATGGTAATAAACATGATTCTGATATAGCATTAAATAATTACAATTATCACGGTAACATAATGAATAATTTAATAAAAATTAAAAATCAATACTTTCATTAAATTTATTATTGAATAAATTATTAATAATAAATGCTTATGTATTTATGTATGTATGAATAGTTAAAAATTAGGTCATCATATTTACATATCAGTTTTGGATACAACCTCTCCGAGGTATAATAACATAATTATTTTAAAAACAAATGATTTAAACTCGTATTTTATTTGAATGACTTGTTTAGAATTTTATTAAAGAACATTTTATTGATAAAAATAAATTATCAAATATGTAAAACTGATTATAGAATATACAAGGCATAATAAATATATTATAAAAATCTAATCAATTTTAATAAATATATGTACCTAATGTTATTACGTGGTATATTTTTAATGTAGTATTTAATTGCATGGTTACGCCTACATTAAACTAAAATATGTGCCAATATTATAAAAGAAGTTTGCAATTAGATGTATAAATAAAGAATAATATTTTAAATAAAAATAAAAAAATATATTTTTATAATTTTAGATTCTGAGCAGAGCGATGGATGTATTAATCTTACAATGATGAGTATTTTTTTTTTTTTTTTTTGAAAGGGAAGAGGGGTTAAATTATGTACATGATGCATTGTTGAAGTAATGCTTCAATTTTCAACTTCAGTAACTTTTCTGGTGCAAAATCTAGTTGCTGCATTCAAGAGATTATAATTGAAAATTCTCATAAATTTTTAAAAGAGTCGGGAAAAACAAAAAGAAAACAATTAAGAAAAAACAAGCATTTTTACGAAAAGCCAATTTTTAATTGTTTTTATTAAAATTTTCTATACGTTATAAAATTGTTAATATATTGTTATATTTTTTTACTGCCGAAGAACTTTATTTTCACTCTGTCAAAAAACTTAAAATTGTAATTTAAGATTTCTCATATCTGTTAGTGAAAATTAAAGGAGAGATGGGCGTAAATCTAAAAAAGTTTCTTATAAGCTTCTAAAGAAAATAATTATACAAAATACGTTAACACCATGAAAATTTGCAAATTATTTTGCTTTATAAATTCATTAATATTTTTTTGTTTAAATTTAAGATTTGAAAATTTAACACAAGATTCCCTTATTGTATTTTGTATCTAATTTTTATAAAAAAAAAGTTTACCGAAAAGTTTAACTATTTTTTTTTTTATGAGCGTTTTTAGATATTGACTATTATATACTCGCAATATTATTACTTTAATTTTAGGCATAAGAAATTTTCAATTTGTATTAGATTTTTATATAAATATCGATAAAAACATTTTTTTTTGTGTCAAAAAATTTGAAATTCAACATAAAGTTTCTAATGTATTTTTATAATAGCAGTTGAAAAATATTGAAGATAATTATACACAGTTTTTTTATTAGCATTTAAAGTTTAAATTTTGATAAAATGCATCAACATTTCAAATGTTTACAAATTCTTTTGTGGTTAAAAATGTATAAAATGTTCAATTTTTCTAGCTAAGAATTGCAAATTTAAAAAAAGGTTTCTCGCAAATAGTTAATAATGTAACCAAAAAAATCTTAGAAATTCATTATCATGTTTTTTTTTTCATACGAATATACATTTAAGGTTGGACGAAATTAGCTATTTAAAAAAAAAATAACGATGTTAGTTGTTAAACAAATAAAAATAAAATAGTTTAATTGATAAATATTTTCTGTGGATGCTTGAAATGTTTAAAATTGTATATTATATGTTTATATAATTATATTTTACTCACTTGATGATATTTTCAAATGCAATGTTTTTGGCACAAAAATGTATTCAACTATAGTAGTAGTAAATTTAATTACTTTATTATCAATAATATCATAAAATATACCTTTAGTTACGTAGAACGTCTTTGCTCTAGATTGTTTTTTATATACAATTATTTTATATCATTGAATTTGAATTAAATACAAACATTAAAATGATCCACTCAATACTTACCATGCCCCTTACGGTTCCCACTTGCTAACCTTTTTAAATATTATAAATATAATGAGGGAACTGCAATACTAGCAACTATTTTTTTTTTTAATATCCCTTGAGTCAGTAATATATATTAAAAATTTGTATTTAATATTGTTTTTTGATTATAAATTGGATGAAAATTAAACTTAAATTGAATCACAAGTGTAAAATTCCAAATATTCAGAAATACAGAAATTAAATCGCAAATGTCTGTAGCTACCCATGAATAACAATAATAAATAAAAACATAGCAATTTTATTATCTTTATAAATGTATACAGTTATAACAATTGCAGTTATCAGAACTATATCTAGACAATTTTTTATAACTATACATTTCTTTAAAAACATATAAGTATTATTGTTAAGTATTCACTATTAATAATACAACATAAATATGAAATTAAAAATAAAAACAGATAAGGTTATTAAAAAAAAAAAAAATATTTTTAGGTTGAATTGTACATAGTATCAATAATAATATATATTGTTTAAGATTTTTTTCCATTCGAAATATGGTACATTAATTTTCTAGTCCATATTATAAATAATATTATATTCAAACTATGTTTAGATTTATTTAAAAATGGATTGTAAACAATAAGTTGTTTGCATTTGCTCTTTTGTAAATACGATATAAATATTTTTACGAATCACAAAATACTATACAAATACGCATTGTAAAATTATTGTAATCGAAAATCATTGTCGTTGAGAAAATCCATATAAGCACAAATGCATCTAAAAAAGGAAACATCAACAAGCGGAAAAAAGGGTGTTTTATAGGTAAGCCTTTTCATTCTCCGTCCAGTCACGTAGACTTCACTACAATATCATAGTACTTTAAATCAAATGCATACACGCTGCTTAAAGTGTGCGAGACTCCTTCATCCTCTCTCTTTTTTCCAAGTCGTTGTTGTTTATTGAGTCGTAAGAATGAATTATCTGTTAATGCAGAATATTTTAAAGGTTTAATTTGTATTTTGTTAGAGTGCAGACTAAAAGGTATATGACACTGGTACATTCTTTTGTATGAGCTCGGTGCGTCGTTTCAGTGGTTAAACTATATCTCGAAAATATTTAATATATAATGCGTGCTTAAATATTTTTTTTAAGTATTCGAAATCTTGAATAATTTTGATTGCATAAGAAAAATATATTATTTCAATAGAAATATTAAAAAAACAATTATGAAATATAAAAATTGTATAAAAAAAATAATTTTTTAATCATGTATAATGTATTACAAATCAACAATACAACTCAACATCAAAGTATTATTTAAATACTATAGACAAGATAGAAATTTGATTTTAGTGAATTGTAGTAATTATTTGTACCTATATTAATAGTCTAAAAAATATAGTCAAAATATTATCAAGTTTTTAAAACTGTATCATGTTAAAGAAATAAATATTATCGATTTTACTGGGAACAAATGTTAACATGCGTATTTTTAAAAATAAAAATAATTGATATTACATCATATGATATATTATTAATACAAGGAATAAATTTCTTTATTGAGTTGGAATCAAATGTGCAAATTTTTGCATTGATATTGAGTTTATGATAACTGTACTTTAATAAACATGACTGTTCTGCAAATATTCTAGATCAAATATCAAAGTTTTACAATATTGTAAATTGTTGTACCGTGTTACAGTATATTCACAATTAAAATATACATAAATATATATTTTCCGCTAACTATTTGAACTACTTCATTAATAAAATATTTTAATGAACGATTTTTTTTTTTAATTAGAAATAATGATGAAGTCATGATGAATTTACAAAACAACACTATGTATTAAAACTTAAATTGTCTTTCTGGTCAACTCACTATATGAAATAGACAATTTAAAAATATAAACATAAGATATACCTTATTAAAGATAAGTTAAAATATTAAAATAAAAAATAAAAAAATAATAATTTAAAATATTAAAATTCATGTTATGATAGTATTATCAAATTATTATGGAAATCATAATTACTCCTTATATAAATTTAAATTTTATACATCTGTGTATGTAATTTGTGAATAACTTAAAAAAATAAACGGTGTACCTGAACGATATTTTGTTAAAAATCAGTATATTGTTTTTTCTTAACAAAACTTTTTTATTTCAAGTGAAATGTTTGGTATTTATGACAATTTTAGAAATATATTTTCAACAATACCATTAATAATCTCTTCTTTCTTTGTAGAAAATGAAGTTGTTGTGATACAAAGATACTGTCAATAAGTACAATTACAATGTGAGCGAATGAACTGAGGGAGAAATGAATCCTACAATAATCATATATTTAGATATTGATATTCTATAATAAAACTTAAATATGTTTAAAATCTTATACAATTTGAAAACATTATAATACAATAAGCTGAGATTCGCTTTGGATATTTTATGCAGTGATTAACATTGAATTCCAATTTAAAGTCACATAATAGAGCATGCACAATAAGGCATAGTATTTCTTTTTAACTTTCCAATTATCGATCGAACACCCCCTCTTCTTATTTTATTTAACACTATAGGAATGTTATTTTGATTAAATTTGACGGTGATAGTTTACCAATTTTTAGTTTCTTAACAAAAGGGTTGAAAGTTAATCAAAGAGGGAAGTTTTGATATTTTTTATTGAATTCAGAAACTGTAATATTTGTATAAAAATGTGGGTATATTGTATTATTCATCTAATTCAATTTTTTATTTTTATTTTAATTCAAACGAATACTAACTATACATACTCTAATATACATTATTTTTATATTAACAATACAAAATATATTACTTTAATATGAAATAATAATATTAACTATTACACTTACTTATTGGAAAACTAAATGTTTCAAGAAACACGCGATGGGCGTACATATAATATTATGGTATAATACTAAAAATGTAATCCAACAATAACATAATGACAAATGTATTTTTATAATACTATAATTTTATTGTACTAAATTGAGCTATTATGCTATTCATTAAGATTGTTTTTATGTCTTAATAACAGTTTGTAATGTATTTTTATGTTAAAATATATGTAACATATACCTCTATGACAACAAGTATGATTTTATGTTTACACAAAAAAAAAAAAAATGCGACCAAATAAAAATGAGAATTATATATTTCGCAAAACAATAAATTATAAATTATATTACATAATTTGATTTGTGTACAAATTAAACAGTATAATAGGTACTAAAGTATAATCATTATGTTATTTTTATTAGGATCTGAGCGAAGCGATAAACATATTGGTTTTTAAAATTGAGCGTTAAAGAGCTAAAAAATTATAGTTCAGTTACTTTTAACAAAGATTTATGGTGAGTAAATTTTTTTCTTATATAAATTCTTATTTAAACAAGATAAATTATTTTTATTATATGTCAGTCACTAATCAGTTAATTAGGTTTAGAAAGTAGGGAAAGGAAATTTTTTAATCGATATTAATTGAAAAAATTGGAAATTTCATATGCCTACATTAGCTCAAAAATAGTCTTAAAATTATATGGTGCATAGAAAATGCTAATATAAACATTCAGCGAAAATGTCATGTATTGTAGAAATAATAAACACTTTAAAAATAAAAAAAAATTACATCTTATTTTAATAGGGTTCTTTTATTGGATGGCCTAAATTTATTTTATTCTCTCATAAGTTATAATTGTTTTATGTTTACTTTTAAATTTTTGTGTCATATATTTTATCAAATATTCTCATTGTGCTTTAAATAAATTATTATTGTAAATATTCAGTTAAAAAATGTAATCAACCAATTTTTGACTAAGTTAAGATAACTTTTGTTATATTTAATTGGAACTTTTGAGAGTTAAAAAAAAAAGTTACTTTTAACTTTAGACTTGACTTACAGTTGTCTATATTTTCTTAATATAACAAGTTATAAAAATATCTAAGTTATCTAGCCTTGGGAATTTTACAATAGCATGTTTAGTTTTAATTTTTTTTTTTTTTTTATCGCACTTTTGAAGCAGTAAAGATACTTAAAAACAGAAATATTTTTGTAATATCAGTTTTCACAAAAATTGATTTTTTTTTTGTTGTTGTAAGTAATTAAAAAGCAAATTCCGTAAATATTTGAAATCATTATCACCAAATTTTTGTACTCACATTTTCTAGACATGACACATGAATATAATTAAAAAAAAATATTTAGTTGTTTTGTGCTTAAAACTTTTGATTAAAATTAAAATTAAAATTCTTTTTCGATTTATGTTGATAATTTTTTTTTTTACTATTTTAACAACTTTAAAGTGATAGGACGCATATGTGAGTCCATAGCAGTTAAAGGGTTAATATGTAATATAACGTGTCTTGTAAGTTTTTCTTCCAGGAATTAAAAAAAAAAAACATACTTGTACTTGGATGTCATAATTTTTTTTTAAAGTGTTTAAAGTTCAAATTTTTACATAATTGTTAAATTGGAATTTAAACGAAAAATAACAATTTTAACTATTATGTTTTGATTTAAACAAATATTCGTCGTTGGAACTTGAGCCGTTTTAATATTACGTACACAATATTATAATATTATTGTTTATTATTATCTAAATACAAAAAAAATGTAAACAATGTTTTGACTAATTTTAAGTTAAATTTGATTAGGTTAATACTAGTATAAAACAAAAAGTATTAAGTATTTTTTGTTAATAATATAATATATGCGATATGTGTTTGTTGAAAATAAGTTCAACATACCGTTGCTTCAACTATGATAGAAAAATAAATTACTACCTAGTAAGAATAACATTAATAAACGATAGAATATCTTTAAAAATTGAGTCTGACTTAATTATATATTATAATATATATTTCAAAACTGACAATTGGGGGATCGCGCAAATCAACTGATATACTAAACACACCATCCATCCATCCATCGAACATTTCGCGTAAAACGTCGACCGCCTGCGTGTCCTTCGAAAAGGTCATCGGTTTTATGAACGTCAATTGTTTTCCCGCGGATAAACGCGGTTAGGTTTGGTTAGGTTACTCAATGCGCTTATCCACCCAGGGCGTTAAACCGCCTGACAATATTATTATGCGACGGAGCGACGGAACCATCACGACTGGCCACGACCAATCAAGGAAAATCTCCTAGCCGGTCGGGCTCTGTGCATGGTGGGGTAGTGTGCAGAAGTTGTCTCGTCCGTGTTTGCTTAGGCATTTCGACGGTATAGTTTTTCTCGCTCTGTTTGCTCTCGGACGTAAGTGGCAGCGGTATTGGTCTCCGAGCCCCGTCCGGTCGCGTTGCTCAGCCCGTGGCGGATTTACACGCGTTAAAACGCTCCTCGTAATAATATTATAATATTGTAGTCATGTGAGCCGCAGGTGTACCCACGCACGCGGCGCCAATTTAATTTGAACACGCGCGCGCACGGATGTTTGTTCACGCTCGATTGGCTGTCGCTAAAAGTCAATTCAAACCTTAACTTGTTGATTTTCCAGTGGACGGACGGCGGATTTGATTTTCCGGACCAAAATCGTTAATATAAATGTCATATACCTTTATACGGGTAGACTGCGCCATCCACAAACACACACACACACACACACACACACAGTCGCACGATATAATGTTATGGTGACCTGACCTGCGGATGCTCGATTCGAATAAATTCGTATATGCATTATATATTTTGTTTATAAGCTTAAACGCGTCGACGCGAATAATATTTTTCTCGCTCGAGGAAACATTGTGTACACTCAGAATGTTTCGAAAACGGAAATTACTTTAAACGACATGTCACTGTCCCGACCTCATAATACACATACTTATACATGTTTTCGTGATTGTCGTGATTTTCGAAGCATATTATATAACGGTGCGGTGAGTATAATATAGTTTATCATATATGTATATATATATATATATATATACATCCATTATATCCATAATGTAAAACCTTCATGAGATACGACTATGTTTTTATTATTATACAAAGACCTCGTGCACACTTCTTTTTATAATGCAATTTATAATCCGCTATCGAGCCGGATTAATGTGTTTTTTTTTCTCTCTGTGTATCGTTACGAAACCGTTTCAAACTACCTAACTTAGTTAAATGCACCGTGCATATAGGTATACTTTCATACACTACTTCATTGTTCTTTCATAACACATATACATTAGATAACTTGCAAAATTAATCACATTATTTGTTGCTGTTTCTTGCTCCGGTCTTTCAGCCATTACTCAGCTATATAATATATGTTTATGGTATTTTCAAACTTTTTTTAACATTACCGTGCCCCAACCTTCCCGCGCCTCAGTCACCCGCAGATAACCATTTTCGCGCATTTCAACCAATCAGCACCATTGTTTTTATACGGCAGTTAGGTATAGTAACGCAATATCCCACGGCTCGATAACGGACAATATACACGTAAAAACATTGTTGTCAACAATACTATAGTAATTCACACACAAAAAAATTCACGCCTATGTGTATGTTCCCCACTGTTGTCGGAATATCAATCTCAAATCTCGGTATGGAAATCGTGTAGCGTAAACGTACGTTAGTCGCGACGTTTACCGCCACCGCTAAAACCGAAACACGACTTTTAAATTGCACGCCGCTTTTCACGATATTATTATTATTATCATCGTCTGCGCACGCACAAATTATGCGCGGGTCTTGTTTTTCGTACCATAAAATAGTGTTATCAATAGGGCAATAACTCTGATAAACTAGTTTGTGAAAACCTTTTGTTTAGTTTTATTGTCGTCTTATCGCATAAATCGAGTACTTTTTTTTATATATCGCTGAAATTCGAAACGCTCAGCGACTGGAACCAAATAAATGCAAACAAGGTGAATTTGAATCGCATAGGGCAGTAATAATATTAATGTGACGTATCGAACTAATACGACTACTGTTCTGTATTCGTAAGTGGATATCGAGAAGTCAAACGATTTGGTTACGCACTAAAGTAATAATATGTACACTTATACTTATCGGTTCAAACGAAAACCTCGCGGGTTATATAACACAATATACATACCTTGGCATAATATAATAATATATTATAGATACGCTATGTCCATAAAACATTGCGGGGTTATTTTCACGTTTTTAAAATACATATCGCCGAAATACCGCGACGGGTGCGCATAATTGGGTGGGCCCTGCACACGTTAGGTATATATTTAAGCGTACGTCCGGACGACGCTGTGAAATTGTTTTATTTTTTTCTAAAAGGGTATGGAAAAAGTATTCGGTCTTCGTTTAAAACAAAAAAAATAAAACCGAAACGAAATAAAAAAAAAAAAAAAAAAGAAAATAAAGGAAATGTTCGCAAAAGCCACCCGGCGTATTCAAATGCGTACCCCGGTATCGATCGCGGTACATCTCCACTCCCCCCTACTACCTCGTCCGGCCTAGGCAATGTTGATTTCCCGGGAGACAAGCGAGCGTTAAAAGAGGACGATGTACACGGTGCATCTTCTGTCTTACAAAACAGATTCCGTCAGAGCTCACGGACGAGCACATATGTGCGGCAAATAATGGAGACGAACACACAGGATCTGAACGTTAAAAATAATAATCCCCGTTATACATATGATATTATACCGTGGTATATGACCGTGGTACTGCACTTATGAGCACTTATGTGCATTATTGTGTGTTCGTATTATTATATTATTATTGCAGGGTGTGTATGCCGCCGCGCAGATGGTATTTATCCGCCATTATTACGTCATTATTATCGCGAAACGTATTAGTAAATTATAATAATATATCATAGTAGTTACACGTTTGTTAAACTATTACTATACATGCGATATGTGTCTTCTTTAAGCATAAGTAATATAACATGTGTATAACCCACTCAGCACTACGAGAAAAAAAAATAATAATAAATAACGTAGGTGCGCCTATAGGGATTTTTAATAAATATTTTTCTCCATAGAAAGTGCAGTCTATGATTTCAAACCAGAATATTTATATTTTATACTATTGTTATTATTATTTGCTGGTTGTCATGAATAATATAATATTCATTAACTTAAAACAACATTATCAGCTGTCTGAAAACTGTGCAAACGAAGAAGTAAATAGGTAAGTGATAATGATTGATTTTTGTTGTATACAAAATTTAAATGTAATAGAATATTTCATCACAAATAATGTAACTGACATCTTTGACTAATGATTTGAGTTCTATATATAAGTTTAAATTCAATAATTGAGTATCCACTTATAAATGATAACTTTGGCGGAAACAGTGCACGTTTTTAAATTAAGTTTAGAATAATTGGTAATTAAAACAATTAGGTAGGTATCTAAATATTACATTAAAAAAGTTCAACTATATTATTAATTAAATGATGGAAAATTGAATAAACTAGTGGAAATTAAAACCAAAACGAATAATTTATATTAAATGTAATTCAATGTACAATTGGCTGTTATATATTTTAATTGATTCGATGCAGTCAATAGTATTTCTAGGCAGTATAATAAATTGAATTTGTAACTTATTTTTTACTGTATATAAAAATTAGTATAATCTGTGTTATTATGCAAATTATAATGCTTGCACAACAAATACATTAATATCCAGATATTTTACTATATTTCTTGTTATTTCACAAACGCCTATTCTCATCACATGTCTAGTGTTGCGGTGGTATTCTCACAACAATAAACAAATTTACATTAATCAAATTTTATGTTTGAATGCATTAATTGTTTTTATTCAAATATTAATTAAAATTATAAATTAATCCTGCGTACAGAGTAAGTACATGATCATTTTTAGACGTAGCATTTTTAATAAATAACAGTTATTCAGGTACCAATTTTAACGGAGGTAGTTTTCAGAGTGTAAGGGACCAACGTTTATGCTATGCTCATCATATACTTTAATCTATTTCATAATATTATGTCACATAAAATAGGTAGAATACATTTGAAGTTGAGTGAACGCTGATGCACGCAAAATTATTTGGAATAAAATCAAAACTCATAGACACTAGAACGTTTGTATGGTGAATAAATGGTACAAATCTATATTTTATTTTATACTTAACATTTTTGTTAAATGTTCATAAAAATGTATTTAAAAAATAAACACACAATAATTATGTACACTTACATGTTAAATTAATTGTTACGTCTTAATTGAATAACGTGTTTTTAAATTTTGTTTTGACGTATATTAGTATGCAGCAATATAATTAACAAAAATAATAACTAATAAATGATATTATACGAATTCCAGTTCTTATAATTTATATGCAATATAATTCCAAAAAATATATTGAGTGTAACACTATGGATTATAAAATGTAAGTTTAGAATTTCAGAACATAAATTACCAATTTCGTTTTTATTGGCCATTACACGGGGTAAAAACGATTATATATTTCCAATGAATAAATATATTATAAGTTTCTAAAAAAAACCTTTTCTAATTAATTTTATACACCCAATGGATTTTTTAGCATTTATAATATTATTCTAGAAATAATAATAATTTTAAGAAATATTCAAATTATTTCTAGGAAATAAGCTAAAGAGACAAGTATTTAATTATAAAATCAATGATAAACAAGAACACAATATGTTGATGACACACGATGAAGAACATTGATGACATGGAATGATATTATTATTGTGGGTCAAGTGTCGTCCGAAACTTGAATTTCGTAACGTCGGCTCTCTTAAAACTATCTACTCTAAAAGGTGTTATGCTCGAAAAGTTATTTATCATAAAATAATTTGATGGAAAATGTCTGACAGGCAATAATAGTTATCGATTTTCTATACACACAACATACATATTATACCTTTAAAGGAAAAAGGTTTCAAGTCAAACAACGAAAACACTTATTGGAACCGATTCGGCGATATGAAGTCAACAATAAAATATGATGCAATAATGATGCCATATAGGTTTATGTATTTATAATTTTTATGTTAATAGTAAACAACGACAGATATAATTAAAATAAATAGATATTGTTGTACTGATTATGTTTTTAATGCACTGAATTTTATTTTTAACGAACTTAAACAATATTGCGAAACATTCACATATTATATATACAAAACGGTTTTACTGGAAGTTCAGAACAGTAAAATTCGACTGTAAAATGTGGCTGAATGTATAATATAGTAATTTGAAATGTAATACCAAAATAATATTAATTTATCATTTAGTTCATATATACATACGTAGAAATCGCATTGCAAATGTTTTATTGCTAAACTTACTAAGAATAATTTTCAAGAATCCAGGCAGTTTGGCAATCAGATACTGAGTGTTTAAAAGCAATTGGAAAACACTGGATCGAGACAATAATAATATGCATGGTAGTATCCACATTCAAAGTAATTAACGGATGTGTAAACAAAATCTCTGACGCAGCTAATGTGAACGCATTCAAATATTTGTTTGAAAACATATTGTGCACAACAAATGCGGTGGAATAGGTACACCGCGGGTTTTTTTTTCTAATATTTTAACTCGATGCTATATTTTATTTACGTAAATATAGATATATGCAAACATATACAAGGTTTCTTTGACTGGTAGATTAACAACTTATAACAAGGTAAATAAAAAATGAAATTACCGCATCTTTGAGAATAGAAATTAGAGTAGGTATTATATTAATATTTAAATTGTGCAATGTTAAAAAAAAAAACTTCGTAGGCCGTAAAGTTAAATGGCGTTTAATCATAAAACTATGATTATTTGGTATTTCTTATCACCTAAACGTCCTATACCCATTACAAATGCAATTTTCAACGCATTCTCAACTCAAATCATTGCTGTACTTTTTTTGATTTGTATAATTACCCAAATAAAGCGGAATAGAAAACCCTCAAAAGTCATTCGATAACTCCAAATTTTCATTTTAACATAATATGCGCAAGTACGATTTCCGTAATTTTGAACGATTACCGAATATTTTCAAAGCGTATTTTTACTGTGTACAACTATTTGGTCCAAACTTAATCAATTTGTTTTTGGTTCTCAGATGCAAACTTTTCTCAGTGACGGCTGAGCTAAGCCAATATTAAAAATAGCTTTTTTAGCGTTATCAGTTATTACAGATGATAACAGACAAACAACCTCACCTGAAATCTGAAAAATCAACACATCGGTTACTACATAATCTTAAAGCCCGTATAGTGATAGTTTCCGTTCGCTGAATTTTAAAACTAGAATTTAGAGTACAAAATAATGGTACAGAATATCACATATAAGTTTGAGAGTTTTTACTTTTTAATCTTAGCTAGTTGTACCCCATCCCCCTTCCCCAAGTACATATATTATAATACTTGACCTAGGTAACTACAAACGTCACATCAACTCTGTAATAAGTATAAAGTAAGGTCCATCAACTGTTATATTATGCATCTCTGATTTTCTTATACCTAGTCAAAGTTTGTGCGTGTTATATTTATTTCAAGAAGCTCGACCATTGACAGTATAAGAATACCCATGAGACCCTTTTATGGCTTTATATTTATTAATATCTAGATAATCTTATAAAAACTTCTGATATTGGATAAAGACCGTTGTACGTTTGACATCTTGTTAAGAATAAAATAAAATTCCGAGGACTTTTTTTTTTAACAAAAGATTATGAATACCATTATACAAATTCTCGTAATGCACAAAATATACTATACTATATTACATTATATAATATGTGGTTATAAAGATATAATAATTATTCATATATATATATATATATATATATATATATATATATACTATAAATTATAATACAAGAATATTTAAAGAAAAAATACTACAAACAAATTTTACAAAAATAAATTAATTGTGAATATTTTTAATAAGGCTGTGGAGGTAGAATGAATGATTTGTTCATTTAACTTCTTTGTTTAAACAAAACAACTTAATAATAATGAAATATACAAATTGATCTATAAGGATACTTTACTAAAATTTAATTATTTTTTTAATCAATAAATAATATAATACAAAAACAAAGTGCCAAAAACAAAAATTAGAATTCAATATAAATCTATTTATATATTGTGCTTGATATGAAAACGAATAATAATAAAAAAAATTATACTTTATAAATTGATATTGTAGTATTAAACCGTAAATAATTTTAGTTTAAAAACGGAGTAGCAGAGACAGTGATCAGAAGTCAAGTCAAATTATCGAAATAATACACGTTATAATACTATTGTACGTACTGCAAAACGTTTGGTTTAGTGGATCATATATAGGTATGTTTTAAATTGTAATGTATAGGTATGTACATTATATATTGAACATGGATATTGTATGACATTTAACATAATGTAATACCTTATTTAGTAATTTCAGTAATTAGTACGATTTATAGACAAATGATTATTAAACGCATGATATGCATAATATATGTAATCCACCAGCACGTAATTGAAGTTTTGTACCGTATACTATATTTGTTGTGAACAAGAATAAATTATAAAACATACATATTAAACCTACCTATAATATGTAAAATAATAATAATATACATGTAAACGTATAATTATGACTTAAATGTTCTGAAAATTACTTTTAGGTAGGTACTTACTTAAATATTTTAAGAAAGTATAATAAGAAATATTTAATTTTTATGAATGAAGGAAACTAATGTTACTTTAGAAAAAGATTTTTACAGTGTATTTTTCACTATTATTAGTGCTAAATGTATTTGTTTTGACTTACTTCGTAGCTTTGTAGGATAGATACCAAACGGATAGGGTCAAATTCGTGCCTTACGATCAAACTCTAAAATATCGTTTCATATATAAGACACGTTGTGTACATCATTGGAATAAAACACAAAAATATTTGTAAAATGATAATTTTAACAATATAATAAACATCGTAAAGGCATAGCGTGTGGATATTTTGATAAAATTCGTTCTTAAAACCCAGAGATTATGTATAGGTATCGTCATAGTGTATAGCGTACACAATATAAATTCATTGCGATATAGCTCTGTTATGTAATTATTATTATAGATATACCGACCTGTTGTTATTCTGATTATTATTTACTGAGACGACATGTGGTAGTGCAACGACGATGGCGACGTTTCAGAGTCGGATCGGTTGTGAATAATACAAATACATCGAACACATCTCAGACGTGTCTTTTTGAACTGACGTGCGTGATAGCGACGTTTAAGGTAATGGAGGTCACATACCTCCACGCGTTTTCTGTCGATATAATACTAGATGGGTGCACAATATCATGATTGGGTGCATTGACACTCAAACGTGGTGCTGCTACCCTCTCGCGGCTTCAGAGATGAAGCATCAATAACCATATTGTTTGTCGAAACGCCGTCGTAAAACATTCTAGAGCATGCTATAATTATATAACAACCAACAGGCGAGTAAGCTGAAGTTAAAGTCGCTAAATTCCGAGCACACAGGAAAAGCAATAGGTAACAACAATTATGTCACGAAACATGGAAACGTACTAAATTATCATGTCTGAGACATGTGAGTTGTACCATATCGAGAAACAACGTAAATGCAATAAAAATAACAGCATCTACGATTTTGAATGACACTCATGGTGACTTGAACGCAGCGGGGATAGTGCTGCGCCGCGATTGGCAGTGAACGATGGGAAAAGCATTGACGTTGGGTGGATGGATGGGCATCTATTGTATAGCGTTCGGATGAAATGATAAATTGTCATCACGGTCGTCGGAAAACGTTTCCCAGCCGAGTTTATACACCTAAACGAGCGCAGATTTGCGCCCATAAATGATCGAGACATTATTATACTTTTGATATCTACCTACACACTCATGTCTGTGTGTGGCGTGTTGAAATTATACCCTAAGCGTATGATATATTCGACGTTTTTTGAGATTTTTGTGATAATCGGTAGTTGTGGGTGTGAATTCCGCGACACTTTTCAAGCTTCTTTTATGGCTCACAAAAGTGTTTTCAAAAAAAAAAAAAAATAAAAAAATAACCATTGTAAAAACCCAAATTCGTTGTGTATAAAATATATACCAGTTAAGTTCCTTACATCGCATGAAATCTAAAAAAAAAAATACGTAATATATTATTCCGTTTGACATTCACCAGCCAATATATATATATATATATATATGCATATAGCGGTTGTGGTATCGATTTCTTTAAATGTATTATTGTACACGAGTGTGTGTGTATGTCTATCGTATACAAATTTTCAACGCGCAAATACACTCACACAGATATATATTTTGGGTACTGTGCATGTATGGTAAATAGACGGAAGAAATAAAAACGATGATATTATTTTCGAAGAGGACGAAATAATTTCACACCATTTATTTACCTCGGTATATATATACATACGTGAGATAATAATACAATCGTTTCGATGTCAGGTTCGACGAGTGTCTTTTTTTTTGAGTTTTTCTGCATCTGTATTATACGTTTTCGTAGATGGCAAAAGGAAGTTACCAATGCTACTGTTAAAATAAGGTATATTTCTTGGAATTTATACCGAAAATAGATAAAATGACTCCGAAACGGACATTATGAACAATAATTTGACAATTAAATTGTATAATATTCTAATATATTAATACTACATAAATGTTACGTAGTTTTGAATCAAAAGACATATCGGGGAATATGGAAGTAGAAAAATATGCTAAAACGGTGTGTTAATATACGAGAATAATATAATATAATTACACAAATCTGGCTAAATTCGACGGGTGTAATTACTGATTTTTATTTTGAAAAAAAAAAACAATATACGTATCAATAATAATTGGTATAATTTAAGTTCATACTTATGTTATCTGTAGTTACAACTAATTCCTCGTAAGTAGATATACAACAAACATTTTTGTTTTCATGGATGAAAACATATAAGAGCAAGTTTTTACGTCAAATAATAATAATAATATGTAATAATTATAAGCAATCGTGGCTATCGGACACGGATGACGCGTGATGTAACAGACAAATACCTTAAACATACGTAGCTAAGCCACTGCGATAATTTAATAAAAATATTGTTCTAATCGTCGGATCAAATAAATTATATTTATATACGACCGGAGCGAAATGCGCTTATTAATGGCCACGTACGAAATAACAACGGTCACGTACGGCATCCGAAAATCCAAACTGAAATAATAATAATATTCCGGTCGCGATAAACGCAAATAACAATAATTGATTTAAATACGTCCCATCGCTGGTGAAATTTTACTCCCTACCCGCCCGTATTACGACAATGATGAAAACACACTCTGAACGAATAATTTTTACCCCTTCGCTGCGGATGAGTGGCGGTGCGTAGGTCCCATGCCACGTCAAAACGTTAAAACGTTAAGATTGATGGTTACCTGAAATTAAAAAAAAAAAGAGAGAGAGACAGGAAAGACATAGAAAAAAGAGAGACCTTTTGAGAGCTTTTCTTACCCCAACCTTTTTAGGGGTGACGTACGACACGCGCCCTAACTTATGTATGTGACTTACAGCCCGCGTATAGTATGTAATACAACCGTGGAACATTGTTTTTCCAACATACCGTTTCAATCGTCTGTATTGCTTGTGACATATGGTGTATCGTATATCATCATAGTGATGTTAAATTTCAGTCATTTTATTTTTAATACATTTTCCACGAGGAGATTTCCAGAAAACTCAAACATTTTGCAAAATTCAGTATCATCGAATTACAGTATGAAACTATTTGTCCACTTTTAATTAGTATTCGTGATGGTCGACTTTATTTGTTTTTTAAACTTTTAATATTCATCCTAAATTATGTTCATCTTCTGTTGGAATTTTTGTGTCGCCAATAGTTTTCGGCTGCTGCAGCTAACTATTTTTTATATATATCGGGTACCACATACTATAATCGATAGAGGTGTAATTTAACTATGATTTTGAAGATACTTTTTTTTGTTTTTAGAAATATAAGTTATTTATTATTTATCACTATGTTATTAGTATTATAGAAAATACTCACATTAATGTCTAATAATTGTTTCTGTAATTTGTCGCTTATAATTCGATCAAAATTATTATATTTAATGTCTCATTTTCGTTTTATAGCTTACTCAAAGATACTTGATCAATTTAAAGTTGATTAACTACGTTTTGACAAACATTTTCCATTTTTATAGGTATTAGGTGTATTTACTATGAACCGTCAAGCGCACTCATAACCTATACCATTTGTTAAAACACTAAAACTCATTCGATGTTGGCGAAAACCTAATTAACACGACTATATTATTTATTATACAATTTGTGCTTTAATGACAATGATACAGTTGATACAGCTGCTTAGGTTTCTACATTCGGTGGAGGTGACCGTGCGCAGTCGTGATATTTTTTTAGTCCCCGAAACCCCCACATCGCACGAACCCAGCGGCGAATGATAAATTGCACGTGTGTGAATTTGTGAACTTCTATGCATGAGTATAATATTATATTCTACCTACGTAATATTAGACAGAACGATGACGTTTAAAACAAACAAAAAAATAAAAATAAATAGCAAAAAAGGATTTTACAGATCTTCTCACAACTCCCGGCAAGCTCGCACGTCCAATCATTGTCGGACGAGTAGGTCAATTGGCTGGGGTGCAGTGGAGGATTGAATTATGTATATTATATATATATAGGTGGGCATAAATACATTATACGAGCTTGTAATAATAATAATAATAATAATATAATATATTATTCCGTTTTTGTTGCATTGTTATTAATATTATTGTTATCAGTATCATTATTTCGTATTGTGCGAGCTCAAAAATAACGATGGCCGAGACCCGCACAGCGCGTATATTACGATATTATTATTGTTATTACGTTTATGCGCGGTATTATAACAGTGGTTACCTACGACGGTGACGGCGTTTAAAACTAACACTCGTACAGTACTATTTTACTCTCGTCGGCAAGTGATGACGTTTCTCAGTCGTCACCACAAAAATATATAAAAACTTTTCAGAGTTGTTTTCGATTCCTTCCTTTTATTGTTATTGGTTTTTTCGATAGTAATAAATCTACAGTATCTAGTATATATAATAGACATGCGCACATGTGTGACTTAGATTGTATAACGGATAAGATAACAATATTATTAAATTTTGTACAATACTACGATTGCGTCGCAGTATAATATAATATCGCCGTACATTATAAGAAATGTTCAGTTTTCCTACGCTAGCTAAAAGATAAAGCGTACATATTATCCAATAACGGACCAAAGATACATATTATTATGTTTATTTAAAGTTGTTGTTAAATATTTGCATATAATAATATTTTATTCGTAAAATTTTTAAATGGATTATTCGATACCCAAATTTTTTGAATGTAAAATATAAAACAATTAAATGTAGTTTAGAATAAAACTATCTAGTAATTTCTACCGAGCAAAAGAAACACATTTTTTTTAACTACTCAATCATTATAGTTCATGTTTTTAATTTTTCCGATTAGTATTCAAAATGTGTAACGTATTTTTTTTTAAACTTTTTTTCAACATAAAACATGTAAACTACGTTTCAAAAAATTACATTTATAACTAAAATGATTAAATGAGTAATCAAACATAGATGATTGTATGACTTTATATAATCTATTAAACACGAGTACAATATTTTTTCATAATTATAGTATTATATAAATATTTTTAGATCATAAGTTTCTTTCTACTATTATTATTCTCGTTTTACGAGATAAAAATTTACTGTATCCATTTATTTTAATAATGAGATATTGAATAATTTTTATAATAATTGAGTATTTGGAAGTTTTTATGTATAATCAGTTATTATGGTTGATTCATTTAAAGTCAAATTGTATCTATATCATTCAATATATTATTTTGAGTTTATGCAAAGTGAGAAGGTATTAATTGGATTTTAAAATTTATTTTTTTGTTACCATAAAATTTTCCCTTTTAAAAAAGATCACGTAAGATATTTTTATGTAACATCTTTAAATATCAAAAATAAAATCAAGGTTGGTTCTAAGAAGAATGCATTTTTCGATTTTTGATGTTTTTTTCTTGACGTAAATAATAGTTATCGACAGCCAGCAAAATATTTTGAATAAACGTCATCTAAAATTATTTCAATTGATTTCAACTGTTCTAAATAGAATTTTGCACGCGATAATTTATCATAGATTTTAAATTCAATATTTCAACTCATCTGCGCTGTATATTGCTGAGTGTCTATCAAATATTATCTCGTGTTGCATCTTGTCTGTTTTTTTTTCATTTGATTTCAATTTTACGTCGATGATCAAAATGTATAATTATAGAATATTGTAAAATATAATTAAACATATACCTATGTCATAATATTATATTATTATTATAAATTTAATAGAAACTACCTAATAATAATATAACACGTTATTTGTTAACTATGCGCAATTGCTAATATTTTTAAAGTCTGTTATTGTAATAAAATAATGTATAATATTATTTCCATAATAAATTCCTCTGCCAAAAACTGAGCAATATACCGATCAAAACTTCTGCACACCAATGTAGTGAAATTGCCTATACATTACGCCGGCCATAGGAAAGAAATAATAATATATATTATTAATAATATTGAGAATACCTATGCATTGTAAACTAAAATCCAAGTCTGGTTAGATTTCATGTGCATCTAGACTTGGAACTGGTACCACTCCCTCCCCCTCACCCCAACCACACATTTCAAAATAAATTATTATTCAACTAACATTTTAAAACGTAAATACGCTCCAGAATGGAAAAGAAGTATGTGACCCTCAGAGTTTCGTTAACATAACGTTAAAAAATCAAATGTGAAACTAAAAATGTCACTCAGCTGGTAGAATATGAAACCTGAAATATCATGATAGTTTGCCATAGCAAACAAAATATATTTTTTATATTACAATAATTTAACAAATAACAATTATTACTGATTTTAATAATTGATAGTAACATATCTCAATGGTTTCATAAATTTGCTGATCTTCCTTTCGTTTTTTACCTTCGTATCCAAAACTTTAAATAACAATAAACACTTTTAATAAAAAATTGGGGAATTTTATAGGTGGGGGGATACATCAAAGCGTAGATTGTAAATGATAGCAGTCATATTGTACTAAGCTTGCACAAGTATAAGACAAAGTGATGGTATGCAGTGCCTGTGTAGTAGTATAATAAATCAATATGGAACATATACATGTTAGAATTGAATGAAGCACATGTTATTGTGTTAGGTTTAATTAAAAGCAAACATGCGTTGTGTTATTATGACGTTATAGGTTTGTAAATGAAAGAAGACGTTTGTATCAGAATATCGGTCGAAAACTGCCGTCGACCAGTTACGATACGCAAGAGTACCTACTATCGCATTCCATTGCAGTACATATTGTTTGCAGTTCACGTAATTTAAATGGACGGGATTATCGGTATTATTTTACTAGATTTTATTTCAAACTCAATGGATATTATGCCATTAGCTTTCGTTATTATATTCTATTATATACGTGCTGTAGCAATATACGTGTATTATTAAAACTGATACACAGTTGTTAGTGGACGGAAAGTAGCTACACTATAAAAGTCCTATTAAAAATTACGGCCATTGGTACGTGTAAGGATAGTATGAAAAAAAAATATAAAGTTTGCGTGTCAAACGTTCAACTGCCAAATGCAATAATATATATATAAATATGTATATTATGGTATCAGCCATGGATTATCGTGTATGGGCGGATAGTGGTAATGGGAGTGGGGGGGGGAGGAGGAGCCGTCTAAAAATCGATTGGACAACGAGAAATGGTATTATTTTTTTTTTTCCGTCACTATTGTTGCTGCCCGTAGATGGCAATCTATTGCGGGAGATCCCCATGTAATACAAACACGAAAAACTAACACGCACGAGGCCGTGAAGAAAGATGGTTTGTGGGTTGAAAAAAAATGAAAACTATCGCAAAGAAGCCCGAACGTATACGAAAATGCAATGTCAACATTGTGAGATTCGAACAATTGAATCAATACACATTTACTACATAATTGGTGAAGTCGTTTTATAATGTACAATAAGCCTTGCAAGGTGTATGGTAATAATAAAATATATTATAAATACGTGGAAATATTAAGAAATAAAAAAAATATATGAACTGAATATGTTTTATACAGAGTGAATCTATTATGCAACGACACATCATGTTTATAATTGTTGAAAAACAAAAAATATGTTTATTTCTATAGAACCAATAGAAAATTCACAACATTTCTTATTTTGTATGTACATTTTAAATGCACACGACTTTCCGATAGTTTGCACGTCAGAAAATCAAAATGTTTATTTTCCTGAGTATAGGTGTTTAATATTTACTGGTGACTAATACAATGTTTGTTTATCTTACAATTTCGATGAACTTTTTGAACTTTTTACCAACCATATTCATTTAAATTGAATTCAGTTTGTCAATGGCTCTAATCAAAATTTAATGTACCAATGTAAACTTTTAACAACTAATTATGAAACAGAAATATTATGTCCACGCATACTGGATTTTATAATACAGACTATAGAACGTAGATCGAAAATTATTACATTTTGCTTTGTATTTTTTTGTGATTTAAATTGAATTGCTAATTATTAAAAATCCGAGGAAGTATTTGATTGTAATATAAATGTTTAATATACAATATACATGTTACAGAAATTGGAACCACAAATGCAAACAAATAATTTTTTGTGCAATATGTTTTTTTTTTTAATTTATTATTACTTAATAAAATATATAATATTAATGAAAAAAGCAATAAACATAAATGGTATAATGATACACAAAATAATTAAAAAGTTGTTATTTATTATGATATTATATTGATATTATTAAATAACATTATATTATTTAATAATGCCAATATCATAATGTACAATAACATATTTATTTATTTTGTAAGTCGTTGTTCCATAAATATTAGGTATATATTATCATTATATTATTAATAAAAAAATAAGTATATAATAATTATTATCATTGTTATTGTTGTTTTAAAGTAAAATTTAATAAATTTAATTATCATTGTTTTTTCAAAATATGTGTAATAAATAAGTAATAATACAATTATAATTAATAATATATTAAATTATTGCTTATTGTTTTTTCCATCGATATTATATAAGTATAATCAATGATATATTAAAAAAAAAATATATATATTCCATAAAAATAATTTGTTTGTATTTGCGGTTCAAATTGCCCGGCATTCCCCATTGCTCGCAACATAAATATACGAAAAAAAAAATTAAATTTTTATTTTATTCAATTTCAGATAAAGAGAAAAAGCGTGAAAAAATAATTGCATTTTTATTTAAAAGAGTAATTGGGGTTCAAGTAAGTAGTGATTTAAAATGTTTACAGATGGACTTTTTATTTTTTCAAATGTATTTGATTTGCACCCGAATTAACCGGAACTCATAATACCTTTAAAAACCCTGTAAAAATCCAATACTCGAAGACCATATACAAGCCGAATTATTTTATTTTCAAATAATGCAAAATTCAAATAAAACATCCCTGTTTCTGTTACTCAAATAAAAGTTATTAATTTAACAATTTTCGTATAGTATGTATTTGTTATAATTATTATTTTGTGGTTATTCTCATTTTGTAATATTTAGTTGATCAACAATAATTACTGCCAGGTATATTTTTACGACCAATAGACATTAATTATTAAACATTTTTCGTCATCAATATAGATAAAAATCTATATGTTATGCTTTGTTTCATACATTCATTCAGTACCATGTGTGATACACAGTAAATTCATTAATATTTGTCCCACACAATCTTAAAACCATTCAAAAAAAAAAAAAAAAAATCAAATAATATCGTTTAGATTTGAACGCTTTACTGAATCGTGTCATATTACAATAAAATAAATCCAAATATAACCAATAGCAAAATAAAATAATAAGACATGTATTTTCTGATATCAACAAGGTATTAAAAACGACCATGACTTATGGGTTGATATTTATAATATAAACAAACATTTTATATTAAAAAACGTAGTTATCGTTACATTATCAATCAGTAATAATTTATGAGTTAAAACAATATTCTTTAAATCAAAAAAAAAAAAAAAAATCGTTTTATAATAGATTAATTCCTGATAAACATCTAATATTTGTTAACCTTTTTTTATTACTATGTTCAAATACCCGAATACATGATGTACGAGAGACCTAAATCCAAATAAATGATTCAAGTTCAAAAACCTCATTTTTTATGTTATATGTTAAAATAATAGCCGTTAAAATGTACAGAAAAAGAAAAGTATTTTTGTATAATAAAAAAGAAAACTATATAATGAAAACAAATATGTATTGCGCTTTTCATTTAAATAAAATATTATATTAACATCAAGTTATTTGAAAAATTATATCCATCCTATTTATATAATTGTTAAAATTATCTTATAATCTTATAATTATTAAAATTGTCTAAATACTCAAATAAACTAAGTTTTCGATCATCAATTTTTAAACGATAAAATTGTTTTAGAATGTAAAAACCTATCACTATTTTAGGCTTAGGTAAGCGCAAATAATACGAATTCAACGGCTACAGTTGTATCTTCAGTTTTAATGAAGTATGTAATATTATGTAAATTGAGCATATATAGGGAAAGGTGAATTAATGTTCTATGTAGGACATTTTATAAAATTATCAATACTGACTTATGGCATATTTCGCACAAAACGTATATTATTATGCGATTATTTTTTTATGTGTTAATAGTTTTTTATGTTAAAATGCCTATGCAGTTTTGTTAACTTTTAAATGACCCTAAAAGAAAAAGTCGAATGGTGTCAAATTTGTCTGACCGTTCAAAAGCCTGTGACGCCCAAATTAAATCTTTCCTATAAATTCGCAATGTTATAATCTAGAACGTGGTTATTAAATATACAAGAAAACCATTATATTTTTACACATAAAAATGTTTTGTAAGTTCATTTTTTCCTGACTTTTTGAGTGTCAAAAATGTAATAACCGGTGAGAGCAATTTTTTTAAAACTATTAAGTCCTTTTCACCTATTAGGTTTAACCAGGCTTACAACGATATACTATATATTTATATTTTCTGGGTCAAAAGGTACCTTGATAACAACCAATAAATGTTATGATTTTAATTATGTGTACAAAAAATGTATTCAAATAAATGTTGGTGCAGTTACTTCAAATTAAACAAATCATTCATTTATTTTTCAATACGATTGGTTCGGTTTTATTCAACATAAATCAATATGCCATTAAATGTTAAAAAAAGCAATATGTAGTTTACACTACTTATTATAAGATAATGATATTTGTTAAATTTTAAAAGTGGTAGATATTTTTAGTTCTTAAAAAATCCGTTAAAGTGGACTTATAAACAAAAGTAAACATAGTAGTCAAAAAAATGAAACACGAGTTTTTTAAAATTAATTTATCAAGATTTGCAATTTTTATAATATCATCACAACGATTAAAAAAAAAAAAGAAAAAGAAAATCGTTGTGACATCATAGATACATATGGTTATACACATTATGAATAAAATATTATATACGACGCACACTTTTTCGTTATCACGTTGTAAACAGGATAATATATATTCGCTACCTATATCATTATAATATATATAAGTAATATTTGAAAATACTTTGTGAAATGCACTCACAAAAGTTTGATGTGGTCGCGCTTATTATAATAAACTTATATTACTTGCAAGTAAGTAGTTGTGCATTATATTGCTTGTGTCAATGTCGGTGTTAAAAAACAAGACGCATTATTACTAAATACCGTACATTATATGACAGGTATTTATTTTTGTATAAAATGATAAGAAAAAAATGTCACTGCAATGAAACAGATATGATAAGACGTAATAACGATAATAGCAGCTTTAGTCTACGATAATATTTAGAAAATAATTCACAAATCCACCAAAAAGAATTGACAAACGCCATCATGATAATAATATACAAACTGTATAAATAATGTATCGCCCTTTTGATTTTTTTTTTTAGGCTTTTCACGAGCCATTTAGACTCTTGGCCGCTAAAACTGATTCCTTCCATTGTTCTCTATTTTATGCTTGTTCCCAGTCTCCTCCAATTTCTTCTAATAATTCCTTGACACTATCTTTCCATCTTTTCCGTGGTCTTCCCCTTGGCCTCTTTCCATTTATCATATAAGTCAATGCTCCTTTCAGTACACTTCCATCGGCTCGCCACACATGGCCTGCCCATTCTATCCTTGTCCCTCTGGTAAATTGGACCACATCTTCTCTTTTGTAAAGCTGGTATAGTTGGGTGTTGGTTCTTATTTTCCATTTCTGTTCCGCATTTTTGAATACGGGTCCGTAAATTTTTCTAAGAATTTTTCTCTCGAATAGACGTAGTTTTTCATCATCGCCTTTTGTCGTTGCCCATGTGGCACATGCATATACAAGGTGAATGTAACTTATGTATAGATGTTCTTTTGTTTTTTTTGACAACAGCTTAGATTTAAAGAGGTTCTTAATGCATAAAGGCATCGGTTAGCAGCGTCCAATCTGATATGTATCTCTCCATGTATGTTGTTTTGATTATTTAGAGTAGACCCCTGGTACTTAAACTCTTGTACTTGTTCGAACATGTTATCTCCCACTTGGAGGTTATTATGATCACCCCCTCCTCGTTTTACCATCATGTATTTAGTTTTTCCACTGTTGATTGTTAAGCCAATATATTTTCCTATCTTCATCAGTTCTTCAACAGTACTCTGAATACTCTCTTTCGAATTCCCAATAACCACTATATCGTCTGCATATGCTAGTAGGATATTTCCTTCGTCAAGATTTAATGTCTCAGTTCGTGATATCTTTCTTATTACACTCTCCAGTGCCATATTGAAGAGAACTGGTGACATCGCATCCTCTTGTTTTAATCCACTATTTATTGTAAACGAAGACGATATCTCGTTGTTCACCTTGACTCGGCTGTTGGTGTTTGTGTTACATAGTTTTATCATGTTGATTAATTTAGTTGGTAAACCAAAGTTTTTAAGGATTTTCCATAATCTTTCTCTATCTATGCTATCATAGGCTTGTTTTTAATCTATAAAAACCATATGTAGATCTTTCGTGAATTCGTAGTTTTTCTCCATAATTTGTCTTATGACAAATATGTGATCAGTAGTTGATATATTTTTTCTGAATCCACTTTGGTAGTTACCCACTATCTCATCTGTGTATATTTGCAATATTTTAAGTATAATTAATGATAGTATCTTATATCCAGAATTCAACAGTGTTATGCCTCTATAATTTTCGACTTTATTTCAGCTACCTTTTTTTGAAAATTGGACATATCAATGATTCATTCTAGTCTTTTGGTATCTTTTCCTTTGTCCATATCTGTTGAATTAGGTTATGTAAGTTTTTTGTTAGGTTTTTTCCTCCTAACTTCAGTAACTCAGCAACAATTTTATCATCTCCTGGAGACTTACTATTTTTTAGAGTTTGGATTGCATACTGTATTTCTTCTAAACTCGGATTTGGTACTTCTGGTTCCGCTGTGTAATATATGGTGTCGTCTTGTTCAACTATTCCTGTTGTTGAGTCTTTGTTAAGGATTTTTTCAAAGTACGATCTAAATTCCTCGGCAATATTTTCCGATTTTGTAATGAAAGTACCATTATTATCTTCTACCATCCGTATAGCAGGTACAAATCCATTTTTAAATGTTTTTCAACGTTTGAATAATTCTTTGGGGTTGTGTTTAAGGTTTTCGATGTCTTCTAATCGCTCTTTTTATATACTTCTCTTTTCTTTTCTTATCAGAGTATTTACTTCTCTTCTTTTGTTCTCAAAGTCCCTTATGTTCTCTGAGGTTGGTGTATGTATTGCTTTGATTCTAACTTCATTACGTTCCCTGATTGCTTTCTTGCAATTATCATTAAACCATTTCTTTGTTTTCTTTCTTTGTGTAAGTTGAATAACTTTTTCTGCGGATTCCGTTATTGTGGTCTTAATTATTTTCTATGATTCTTCAATTTGTTCTTTGTCGGAGCCCTCTCTTCTTCCTAAGAAATTTGCCACCGTTTCTTGATATGTCCGTACTGTTTCCTTGTTTTTAATTTATCCACATCGTATTTCACAATTATGTTTTGTTTCTTTTTCCATTCCATGGACATCTTTACTCTGAAGTCAATCAGGACTAAGTAATGGTCTGTGTCTGCATCTGCTCCTCTGTAGCTTTTGACATTTTTTATAATCGTCTTATGTTTATTTTCTATGATAACATGATCAATTTGACTACTAATTCTGCCTCCCGGAGATAGCCACGTTTCTTTATGAATATTTTTTCGCGGGAATCTTGTACTGCATATTACCATATTTTTATATATTGCAAAATTAATTAATCTTATTCCGTTGTCGTTGCTTCGGTCGTGTAAGCTATGTTTTCCAATCGTTGTTTTGAATGTATTTTCTTTACCCACTTGAGCGTTCATATCTCTCAATAATAATTTAATGCAATGACCTGGCATAGCGTCATGTACATGTTTCAGCTCTTCATAAAAGACATCTCTTGCTTCTTCATTTCCTGATTAGGTTGGTGCGTATACGTATGGTCTCGGTGGTTCATATTAATCCGGATGTGACATATTCGGTCATTAATAGCCTTAAATTGTTTAACCCATGGTATCAGCCTATTGTGTACAAGAAAACCCACACCATTTCCGTGTCTATTTGTAGTTACACCACCATAGAATAATTTCATGTTACCTGTTGTTATACATCCTTCGCCTTGCCATCTAGTTTCTTGTAACGCTACTACATTTATCTTATATCTATCTATTGCATTGACTAGTGTATTAAGTGCTCCTGTTTTATATAACGTATATAACTTATTACATTCCAAGTACCAATCCTGAATCCTTGTAGTCCGGGCCGTTTCCGTTGTGTTTTGTCCAGATCTCTGTCCCGAGGCTTTAGTTTTGGTTTCTTAACAATTAATTTTTTACAGTGACGGGTTGTTATCCCGTCGCCAAACCCCCAATCTGGAGGACCAGACTGATTTAATAATCAGCCTTTTTGATTTAATAATCATTATTCCTATTATAGGTGCCTATAAATAGTCAGTTGTTTAACCATGTTTCTATACCAGATAATATACCATCCGTAGTACGAGTGCCAAAAAATGTTGATGGCATGCTGAAATATTTATAATATAAATGTTTACAATATTATTTTAATTTCTTTTCGAAAATCGTTTTCATTCCAGTTTATACAACCGGTTAACTGATGAATTCAGTGTCACATGTACTTTATTAAAAGTTACTAATTATAAACCAAATATCAATGAATTGATTAAAGTATTCAACAAAAGAAATCACATTTAGTAAATTAAATATTATCAATATAATTTTATTACATATTTTAATATTATATTTAAAATAATATATTTTTTTTATAATAAATACATATAATAATTTTCATATTTTAATAGCAAAAAAATCCAAATAAAAGGTAATTTTTTGCACGTAGAGTTAGAAAATATTGGCCACCATTGGCCTAAATTATACTGACAACAATACATGTCATACGTTTATAAACGATTTTATTTTATCACTAAACTTGCAGCGTAACATAATATTATGGCACAAGTTTTTAAGCAGAAGTCAATTGTATTATAATATTATAATTATTATTGTGCGTTATCAAATATCACTTTACGAATGTTTTTATTCAAATCATCATGACGAGCACCAAAGCTATTTCGGACCTTTGCAGATTGTCATTGAAATTATGTAAGTAACCATAAGGCTATACGGGAATATAAATGAAAACATAATACATATATTATGTACAGGTATAAAGTACGGCAGTGCAATAATATTGCTAAGGTTGCGGTATTCGTTGTCTGTAACACGTGATGGCATGTAATGAAAATAATTTCATTGCATAATTATTCATTCATTACGACCACGCTGATTGAACGAAAAATATGAGTACTCCAGCAACTTATGTCGATAGTAAGAACATTTTGCAATATTATTTATTAATTTATTATTACATTTTTTTTATGTTTTTAAAAGTATTGTCAGGCATAAAAAAAACACAATTATAAAAACAATATCGATATTTGCCCTAAATGTAAATAGAATAATGTATGTAGGTAATAATATATAATAATTTACTCGGTAATTATTTGAATATTTTAATATTAAATTATTGTAATTTTTGACAAATTTAATTTAATTAAATTTTTATTTTGTTCACCTTACATTTATTCTTAATTTTTTTACGAAATAATTAACATTTGTATTTTATAAAGTCGGTGGTGATTTATGGATTTTTGAATACTGAATGATAAACATTTAAAAGTAATTGGTGGGACACGAATAACATACTACACAATTCACGCATCACAAAATATTAAAAAGTGAAAATCGTTTATAAACTTATTTTGTTGAATATACATGCATGACTTTATGAGGATTTAAACATGTACTACATTTACATGTAAAATTATGTATTTCCGTTTTTAAAATGTTTCTATTTACTACAGTGAATTATTGCACTGTGGTAGTCTATTTGTTTATCAGTTTCAATTAAATTCTTTATTATTATTCAAAAGCCACCATATTAATTTTTATTTGTACAAAAAAATAGTTTAAATCTTTTATTGAAATATAATACTATACGTAAAACATACTTAGTTCACTTGTTTCATTTTCCTATTTCTATTAAATATGTTTGGTAATGCTTGTTGCTTGTGTACTTGTGTAGATACATACGAGTTGCTTTTGTTTTAAAATATGTACAAAATTAAGCCCTTAAATATATTGTATGTACATGTGCATGGTGTCAGTTTCTATAGAAAATATAACAATAACAATAATTAAAATATATATCAAAATAATTAAGTCATTAAAATTCTAAAATTAATATTGTAACTGTTTACATAAACCAAATTTGATATTGGTGTGGTATAAACTATCTTTCTAAACAAAAAGTTTGATCAGATAACTAAATTTAATTAATAGTAATAAATATTTATACCTACTTTAAAACATTTATATTGTAATTTAGAGTATTCTTCTGTAGGTTTATTTATTTTATGATACATTAGTCGTAACGATAAAACTAGTGTTGAGCATTCACTATATATTCCTCATACCTAGTTGATAATATATTATTTTTGTATATAAGAATAATAGAGTTATGAAACCAATATATTGCAATTTAGTTAACTAGTAAAATTTAAACTATGATTAATTACATATTAACATAATACACCAGAACCATATATTTGTAATTATTAATCAAATTTGTTACATTTGGTACAAAAAAATATACACACACACGTAAAATTTTTCACCAAGTTAAATGAATATAATACAGCAAACAACTAATTAAATAATAATTGAACCTGGATATATATATTTTTCTGGTTTTAATTATTATTCGATAATCAAGGTTTTTAGCGGTTTTATTTTATATTACAATATAATCGATAGGAACTTTGAACTTATATTAGATATATTTGATGTTGATTTAAATGCATTTAAGTTATACATGAAATATTAGGGTAAATAAAACTAATATCTTACCATAGTTATTTCAACGGTTTTTTAATATATTTTCTTAACAATAAACTTTATTTTTATAAACATTTTAAGTTTAAATACGAGGTGGAAGAGGTGCTCCATGAAATGATGATTCTCTATTTTATATAACTCCGTACAATATTTTGTTGCATAAACGTACAGTAAATGTTTCAACATAAACAATAATTTTGTTTTGTTGATATATAAAAATAAAAACAGTTAAGTTTGTTGTTTATTATTTATGAAGTATATAAATATATATTTATATTAAAATGTATTATTTCGAAAAAAAAAACTGTAAAGTAATTAATATAATAAAACAAGCAATGAAGGTAAACTGCAAACACAAAGCGCCTGCATACATTTTTGTATTGCAAAATTATAATATAAGTAAATCATTCAATAGCTCATTTACAAAGCTTTAAAATGGAAAAAACACATTCTGTAAATACGTATAAAGAATTTAATATTTCATAATGTATTCAAACTTTTACTAAAACTTTTTGTAAACACGGGCGTACAGTAAAATTGTAATAATTATGAAAATATAATGAATAATATAAGACAGATACGTTATACTATTATACTACTAAGAATTTCCATGCCCTTGCTTTACAAAATAAACTCATTTTATGCTTAAATTATATGCATTTATTCAAATTTAAAGTTTTGGATTTTTTTAAGTATTGTACCATGTTGTATAATATTTTTTTTACGGTGGACTTATAGCAATCATGGTGTTGCGTGACTATTTCATCCGGGTATTATTTTAGTATAATATTTCTAACTCAATAAATTATGTGTAACTATCACCAATTCTAAATAACAGTCCTAAAGGCGTCATAATGTGAAAAAAATCTGTTAATAAAAATAAATGGGTAACTGATGTCCATCTTACCACAACGCGCCCACCTCCGCTCGTAATACTTGAAAAAACGATCAATGTGCTTTATCGTACTGGAAGTTATGATGCGTCATAATAAGTCTTCGTAAGAGATGTGATATTCAATGGTTTAAATATCCTCAAAATATAAAATAAAATCAATTGCATTATAGTATCTTCTTAGTATGTAAAATGGTTTTGAATGTTTAGAATATCAATAACTACAGTAAATTGCGGAGGTTTAACGTGGATATTGATTGTCTTAATACTTCTTTTATAGAGTATTTATGAACACTAATATTTATGATGCATGTTTACTTAAGGCAAACAAAGTATTTTTGATTTATTATTATTTTCGTTTTTCTTTTTATTTAATATGATATAAAACTACATTATACATCTTAGCATTGAAATGTAATGTTCCAACAGATAAACCCGTGGTCTCTTTAGTCCCTATATATCATGTCTGGATTTTGAATATACTAATGTCTGAAAATACAGTAAACATTTTATTGAAATACAATAGTATTTGAAAACTATATAATTGTATTTCTGTTAAATGTTGGCTGAAATCATAATTAATATTGAATTATATATACATAATTAGTTTCCTCACAACAAATCAAAAACTTCACTTCAAAATTGCAAAACCATAATATACTAAGATCACTACAAACAATCTAAATTTCAAAAACTATAATATACTTATACTATTATTTCAAACAACGAAGAAATTACGATTTGCAAAATGAAAAAATCAATGGAATTTGACGAGCAAGTCACAAACGTGACGGATTTAATAGATCCTGGATTTGTAAAAATTGTCGTTGGAACAAACCCATCAAATAACACTAACGAAGGAAATCCCAAAGACATGAACCCACCGTCTCTACACGGACAGTATAATCATCAAATACGATGCAGCGCCGGAAACGATAACTGCAACGCCGGTCGGTGCAACAGAAATGCGCAGCAGCAGAATGGTCGGTTGGAGAACAGGGAACGTCAGCCGATTTGGGGGGATCAGGGAAGCGGTCGATTTCCCCCGCTGAGGTCAGTGTTCCGGGACCCGAACCTCGCGCAACCTGCTCAGCAAATGCCGTCTAGGATACCGGTTCCCTGTCCGTACCGACCCGAACCGCCCAGGAGACAGGACCGGCCAGTTGACCTGTACGTCGGTTCCAGGTTGCCCGTGCCCAACCGACCAGGTCGGGCGCCGACGCGAATTCCCCGGAACGATAGACACGACACTTACGACGTGAAGCCGCCGCCACGTGGCGATCAAAATTCCCGGCGGGACACTTACGACGTGCAGCCGCCGCCGCGTGGCGATCAAAATTCCCGACGGGGCACTTACACCGTGCAGCCGGAAGCACGAGCGAGCTGCGCTCAGGACAGCCGCAGGGGCACATACGACGTGCCACAGTCGTGCGCCATGCTCCAATGCGGCCCGCGGAGCCCTTGGAACGTACAGCCGCAGCCGATCGGTGCACCAAACTACGGTGGTGCAGGGGCGGGCATCCCGACAAGTTCGTTCACGATGACCGGCACCATCCGGCTGGACGGGTTCCAGGGACTGTCGCCGGTGCGGCCGACTGCTCCGCGTGACCGGTCGTCGTCATGCAACAGGGTGCACGACACTGACGGTGCAATCAATGCATTCCTCGAAAACCAACTCAATTTCGACATGGTAGCACCGCGATCGATGGCCGTGCCCGGACAGCCGTACGTGCGCATCGACGAGTCGGACGGGAACACGACGCCCGAACAGTGGCGCCAGATGATGGACAACCGCAGCTCGATCGGTTCGCAACCGATGGGTATCCTGAGTCCCGCGTACGATGAATATCGCGGTTCACTGGACACGTCGGCCGACTCGTCTAGGCCCCAACGGTGGTCGTCGTCCGACCGCCAGTCACGGCCTTTCGGCCTGGACGATTCGTTCCCCATGAGTAGCTCGTTATCGCCGTCCGAACGCCCGTCCAGGGCCAGGTCGGCCACTCCAGATTACAGCTTGCGGAATCGCAAGCACCGCTGCAAACGCGACACTTTTGACCGGAACACCCGCTAGATGGCGTGCCCTCAAGTCACATACTTAATATCGTACACGGCCAAAATTCGCAGCTATAATGTAAAAATATTGAACAGCTTACGTCGTAGTCGTCAGGCCTCAGCAAGATTCAGAGAGTTTAGATGAACACCTAACCCAGTCATCACAGGCGTCGTGACTAAGACGACCGACCGACCACAAAATTTCAAAATAGTATTATGTTAATATTATTATGCAATGTGTGAATCAATTTTATTTTGTATTTATAATAAACAATTTTAAAACAGCATTTTTTTTTTTTTTTACTTTGCTTATGCATGTGTGTTTTTGAATAGACCTATATACTATGGTAGTTTTTATGACAAACACATTTTTTGAACGTTTTGTTTCACATTGTAACTGAAGGGGCTCGGGGGCGAATAGCTATTGTCCGTGCATCAGTTACCTTAATATTTCGCACGCACTACCATTCATCAGTCAGTGGTAGACTTTCGTATTGTACATATTGTATTGTATTTTTTGTAAATGTGGAATTATTATGCATATGTAGCAACTTAATGGAAGTTGATTGGATAGGATCGCCGAGGACATCTAAACATGGGAGTGTAAATGTGTAACAGTTAATTGGTACGTGTACTTAAAATTAAGAAATAAAGTGGTAAAACAGTAATCGGCATGCTTATTTAGTAAGTACTTTTGACTTAATAGATAATACATTATAATTTGAAATTATATTTTTGTTTTACTGGTTATGACAGTAAGCTAAAAATAAGTAAAATAAATCAACATAGGAAAATGTAAAATCACAGATAATTACTCACGGTTTAACCATTATGATGTGTGAGATCAACTGTCCAAGTAGTCCATATCATAAGATGGAAATAATTCCACACACACATATGAGACTCAACAAACAGTATAGAAATATTGAAATATAGTTGTTAGTGTGTTACTTTTAACGTAAGTGACATTGTTAAGTAATAATATTAGTACTGATAATTTACTCATACCAAAAAATTATATAATAAGAAACTGTTTGAAACTGGTTGATTTACGTATACGATAACATTATAGAAATTATTAACATTTGATAGCACCAACCTATTTTCCATTAGAACCATTATTCAAAATTAATGATTGAAGGATTTTTCTGGTCCGAAAGGTAATGATAGATACAAAAAAAAAAACACATACGATATATAAAACCTTATAAAATTAATTCATTCATCAATGCGCTAAGAATCTAAATATCTAACATCATTCTTATCTCACTGTTTTTATATCATTTCATATCTTCTCAAATAAAATATATATCAAACTAATTTACTCTGTCAGTTATAAAACTTATAATTAACCCATATGAAAATTGTAACAAAATATCAAATAACGATTTGTTATATCGTTTTACCAAATAAATCATAAATTAGATATGCAACATAATACAGTTGTCAATGTAATAAATTTAAATTCAAACAACCAAATTTAATTCCAGAAATTGTATTTTATCAATAATAATTCCATAAAGACATGGAGCACACTGTCGTATTGTTGGTGGAATAATTGTTGTTAACTATAAACGGATTTCATAGTTTATGATAGTTTTAAATATTTAAGTTTCAGTAGTCTACATAAAAGGTACTTTTTAGCTAATTTCCATTTATCACATTTATCAAGTATAAATTTATAACATTTCCAAAACCAAAATAATTGTTTTTATAGATATTTTAATTTAATGAGTAATGAATCATTTATACTAGCATACAACTAGTTTGGAATCTAGTTTTAAAAATTAATTTTTCAAAGTACTTTAATAGAACAAATTAAAAAAAAATATTTTTTTTTTTTTGAAAATTAATTTATCAAACTAATTTTAGAAATTTATATAGTTTTTGATTAATGCGTATACTGGCCAAACTAGTTTTAGTGCTAATTTTTTTCTAAAATTGATATACAAAACTGATATTAAAACTAATTTTTCATTACATTTATCACTTAGATTAGCCTTATTAAATAGTTTGCAATTAATTTTGGACTTTCAAGTCCTGTATATCTACCATAGTATAGTATCGACAATTATTTAATAAAATCTTAAAATGTATTTATAATATTAGGGGCTTATTGTATCAGCGTGACAATGGTCGATACCATGATAGAATTACAATAATTGATTAACCAATGATGATGATATTATATTGTTAGTTAATTTGTTATAACTAACATATTCACTGTTTAAATGTAATTATATTTAATTATGTACAATTAACGATATATCATTCTTAAAAAGAAAAGAGGACACACATATTATGGTAGTCTAATAAATTAGCATTATATTAAATCTATATTATAGACCGATATTTCGTGACATATTTCGTGATATTTAACCTCCATCGTTTATTATTATGGATTATTACTATCATTCATATTATATTCCGTATCACATCGCACGGGTTTTAGGAAATTAATACTCCACTTAATCAGATCGTATCTTTGCCGACCTCAAATTTATAATACATAAAAGGTTGTAATTGTATATCATTTAGTGTTCTATAATTTTTCAGTTCATTAGCTAAGTGCCTGGTAAGTATATAATATCTATGTCAACATAGTTGAAAAATAAAAACAAAATCGAATTATTCATTCCACTATGCTTAATTATATATCGATCTTAAATTTTTCATTTACACCAATTAGCCGTTAATTCATTTCGATGGTGAATATTTAATAACGTTTGATAAGAAGGTATTTTTAGCAGAACTTCGAAAAATAAAGTTATACAATTATATAATGACAAAACTTAAAATGTTTCTACTTGAAATCAATCCTCAATACATATTTAACGTAATTATGATTATGGATTAACATTATAGTATAGTTACTATTGTCATAAATTCATAACACGCAGAAGCAGAAACTATCCCAATCAAATCTTCTAATTTTTGATATTTCCACATTCGATTCTATCTACCTATGCAAAATATTTTATTTCCAACCCTCACAATTAATGCCAATAGTATATTTTGATTTTTTTTTTTTTATTATTGTTACGCATTAAACTGTTAGTTACATAAAATCAACTCGTTACTACACGTGTTATAACTTGACAATCAATAATTTTACATATTTTTCAATAGTGTTCACTTTATATTTGCATTTAAAGTTAGTAAGAAACTAATATATTATGATTATCAAAGCTTTTAGCAGTGAAAAAATGTAAAAATAATTCAGGTTATCATTACGTAGTGTAAGTGTGTATAAACAAGGTTAAGTGTGCACAACAAAGGAAATTTTAAATTGTGGGTAAAGTTTTTTTTTGTAAATGTAAAATTTTATTTAGTGTTACGTATTTTAAACATGAAATAATTATTAAATAATTTTTACACTTTAAAATGTTATTTAGATTATATTATAATGATTTGCGTAGTGTAATGATGTAGGGAATATATATATATATATGTGTGTGTGTGTGTGTGTGTGTGTTACGCTGAATTTATGAAATCAGAAACTCTGCTGCCGACAACGTGAAATCGGCAACTTGAAGTGCATAATACTGCCGATTGTGTGAAATCGGCAAGTCCCTTCTTAAAAAAAATATATAAGACTTAATTCAATATTAATGAATGCGTTATATTTATGATTTTACATAAAACACTGAAAATATAATAAAATATAATTGTAATAATAAATTATGTGTACAAAAAAGTAAAAAAAAAATCGAAAGTTATAAAAATATATTTAGTTTTTTAGTTTATATATTTATAATTTTACATTTTGGCACACCGAATTATACATTATGTCATATTTTCTACATGTTTGAACTATTATTAGGTAAATATTAAATTAAAATTTGTTTTTAAATAAATAAAAAATCCATTCCTTTATACTCTGAATTCTACTCACTTTAGTATTGAGTACTTCTGCGTCTTCATTGTTCCGATATCCCAGAGTAGTAGGAGTAGATATTGTAGGAGATATAGTAGATGGATCAAAAAGCGTGTCCAACATATCCTCTCTCAGCGTTCCTGTCATTATATTCTCCAATAATTCTCGAGGTACTTTTGTTGCCAGTCCCATTCGTGCTTTTTGACCGAAAACTGCTTCATATGAAGTCATTTTTATAGCTTCGTGGTATGTGTTATTAACACCCCATTGTACAAAGTCGAGGCCGTAACTCCGCGTGACAGTTTTGTTGTTTTGTATCCACACCACCAGTGAACCCTTTAGCGTACAATTACCTCTCTCTACAAATCCTTGGCTTTGTGGATAACTGACCGTTTACTAGTATTAGATCGAGCCATAATGACGCTAATTCTGTTATAATACCGACAGTAAATTCGCGACCATTATCGAACTCCAAAACATTTCACCACTTCCGAAGTCTTTTTGCACTTCACAGGCCGAAAAAATGAAAACATTATCAAGTGCTATTTGTAATAAAAAATAAATTTAAAATCTCCGTCGGGTAAACTTTGAAAGTCAACAAGGCTCACTTGCCCACGTTCATTTAATGAAGAAGATAAAATGGGCTGCACAACAACGCCTCGCATAGATTCTTTTTTTTGATTTTTCCTCATACCTTTCACAATATTAGCAATGTAAGCTTTTACAGCAACCATTGTAATATTATAGTAGTGCTCCATTATCTTCTTGTGTGTTTTTGTCTCATCTTCATGTCCACTGGCCACATGCATATTACGGATAATACTAGGAAAACTTTTGACTACTGTCATAATACGTTGGTCGTGCTTCAATCGCACTAGCTATCTTGATTAAATCAAATTTCTCACAGACATGATAACACCGCATATCTTTATTTATAGAAGCATCATCAGTTCAAATTTTTACAGCTTCGGCATCCCGTTCTACTGTCCATTTAAAGTCGATAGTTAATAAATTGAATAGGTAATTAATAAATAAATTACTAATATCGCAGGGTAAGCTATTTCTCCAGGCGAAACGAAGGACTGAACACTGATCACGTAGGAAATGTTTGTCGTTAGAGCATTATTTTATCGAAGCAATAAAAATGCATTAGTAACTAAGATAAAATGTATATACGTACCTATACCGTATAGGTAATAAAGATACCTATAATGGTTTGATAATGCTATTGAGCACGCGTGCAATGATTGGTTATTTATATAGGTACCACTATTTATAATTATGTCATAATAATGTGTTATCTAAATCATGCAGTCGGCAGAAAAAAGTCTGCCTAATTCATGAAATTAGCAATTTTAAATTTGCCGATTCGGTGAATTTGGTAGCCAAGTTGCCGATTTCACATTGTCGGTAACGGCGTTGTTAATTTTATGAAGTCGGCAATTTTTCTAATAAAATTGGTAATTTCATAAATCTGGCGTAACATATATATATATATATGTGTGTGTGTGTGTGTGTGTTACGCATTTGTGTTGAGCATCTAAATATTTAAAAATTTAAATTTATAGGTTCTAAATAAAATAATTATTTATAGTATTTTTTTTGTTTTTTATTCAAAAATATATTTCAATTTAATTATTAATATAATATTGTCGTACGTTTAAGTAGTTGTGTATTATGAAATGTATTCAGAGTTTTAGATATTTAGCTATGAGTAAAGGCTATCGTATTCTATTTAAATTTCCAAGAATGTAAATTTAGGTCAGTGGTTCAAGATCAAATAAGACTAAAAGTGTCGGAGGACTTGACGAGTATAATATTACAAAACGTTGCCAAAAACATAAAACTTTAAGTGTTACGTAATTTTGAAATATAAATAATTTATCAGTTATAACGCGTAAAACGACAGTTCGATTATGAGTTAATTTTTTTTATTGTAATAATAACAATTATGGAGTGTAGCGAACAACGATTATAACAATTTCAGAATAGAACAGTATATTTAAAACCGAAATAATAATAATATTAATAGATAATATAAATAGTGTTTTTTAATTTTTTTTTTTTTTTTGGTGGTCACGCGTATAAATAAACGTTTGTTTGTGTGTGTGTGTATTTATATTTATTTATATGACGTATTATCATAACACAGGTATAATACCGATATAGTATTACGTATGTCAAACTACTACGCGAACACAGAATTGATGACAACGCTGCGGTTACTATTATTATTATTTTTCAATAATATATATTTTAGCGTCTGGAAAAAAAAAAAAAAAAAAAGAAGAAGAAATTTATACAATAATAATAAATGAACGGAGCGGCGGCGGCGTTTACCTACTACCTGGTTATATGTATACATCATATATATTATACTTGCCTTAACACGTAAAATAATAAATCATTCGTCCATTTCGGAGCACCTCGGCGTTAATACTTTCACGCGTGCGTGTGCGTAAAACTCATATATATATATATATATATATGCCGGTTTACACACACGTATATAATATTATTGTACACACGTGTGTGTGCGCGCGAGTGTGTGTGTGTGTGTGTGTGTGCGTGTGTCGGTATTTTCACGTTTACGCGACGCGAGTTCAAAGGCACGCGGGCACTGTAACGCACACACGCACGCACGCACGCACCGAGTGTAGTATTGAATCGATAAGAGGACCCTGACCCCCTCTTTTCTCTATCGCAAGGGCCGTGCCGCGTAATGTTAGACACGGTCGAAAGTTTTCCAGGCGGTGTCCCCCGCCCTGACCCCGCTGCCACGCCGTCGCACCCGCGAGTTTCCCGCCGCCCGTGGCATTCCGCCGACCCACTTGCGCGAGAATCGCCTCGACACCACTAGTCCCGCCGCCAATCGCCCCGACAGCAGACAAACCATCACCACCGCCGACGCCGCTACTACCGTCGACGACGAGGACGATGACGACTATAATACGACTACGGCCTACGACTGCGACGACGACGACGACGACGACGACGACGACAACGACGACGCCTTTACCGCGACGATCGACGCTGCAGCCGCCACTGCCACTACCGCAACGTGGATTCGCGTTTATAATTATTAAAACCTTCGAAACATAATATCATCTCATCTCACTCCACTCGTCGCGTGGCAGCGCAACCGACCCCTTTTAGTCTGGCCACCGACGATCGCGGACTTCGGCTGCGGATGGGTTGGTGGAGGGGGAGCCGTTTGGAATTCGATAAAAAAAAAAAAATTGCTATCATTTCTCAAAAATTATTATTCACTGTTGTTTAGATTTAAATATTATACTGCATTAATATTATATCATAAGCGTTACACTGCGTAACGACGACGGCATTTTAATAATGGGTAATCTTCTGTACATTTGTAAATTTTTTTTTCGGTTAGGTAGGTATAGTTATTATTATTCATCGTACATTCTGCGGAACGGCCCAGTATAAGAAGCGACGACGAATATATAACATTATATTATAATAAATCTATATCGTGTATGTTAATTTCTCTTTGACTCAAGTCTTTTATCGCGTGTGCATAATATATCAAATAAATAAATTGCCTACTTATCTTATTTATCAAATCTAATATCCTTAGAATGATATTGAATACAGGTTGTGCGTATAAAATACACATTATACTTTGTATACTCATATGCAGTTCTTATAAACATCAAAATGAAAATTCCTTTATGTCTAAATCTGTTAAAAAAAAAATTGGTAGAAAGTAAAAATAATATGAATTTATAATAGTATTATGTACGCGATACATGACGTTATTTCCACCATATAATATATAATATTATTACCTACGTAATAATATTTTCATCCAAAGTGAAAATGGTTTGTTTTCATCACACCCTTTGCGCCATTTATATAATATTAAACGCATTAAGCTGTATATAAGCCGTATCAAATCATAGAACAATTTGTTTAAACATTTATTTTAATTAAACAACTATAAATGGTTAATAAATGAACATAATAAATTGCTATAATATTACCGTGAAAACCGACGAAAATACCCTGATGTTATTATTATACTTTATAATTAATTGCATATCTTATTTAAATCCGTTTACGTTAAACACTTTCCTTCTTATTACCTATTTATGTGGAATAACTTACTCGTAACAGCAAATGAAAATGATTTAGAAGTAATAATTCACTACAGAAACTAGTTATAGATAATAAAAATAGTTTCAGGAATATTTTTTTGCTCGATCATTTTTATTACAAATAAGATATTTATTTTGTAATTTGTTTATAAATTATGAACAAATTGTGTTTATTAAGTTCCGTATGTTTAGATATACCTACAATATATTTACAAAAAAAAAATTTCTCATTGAATACAGATTTAATCAATTTAATAATAAAATAACTTGAAAATCATTATTTTATTGAAATTGTCATGTATTTAGTATCTTTTATTTGACCTTAAGTAAAGTAACGAACATTTATGCTTATCAATGTAGTATTGTACTAGGTACCTATTTTAAGAATTATGAGTTAAAACATTAATTAAATGCATTAAGTATAATGAATCTAGTCGTATTTTTATGATTTACGAAAACGATTTTAATTTATTTTATATCAAAGTATAAAAATAATCAAAAATATATCAAGCTCTTGAATAGGACATTGTAGTTGTAGCGGATATAAGCAAATTAAGCGTTCGATGAGTTGTGCTCCAAACAAAAAACGAAATAATATTTATACTTGCCTACAATTACTTACATGATGTTCGTATATTCGTAACTTAAAATGTGAGACCAGAATAATTTTTAATTAAACGCGTTTTCAATAAGTTGTCACAAATGTAGTGATAAATGTGCAAATAAAAATGGAAATGGATTAGACAATTTTTTTTCAATTTAGACAACATCTTTGTCTACTTAAAATGATAGTTTAATGAGAAGTGGCAGCACGTAGTGCATAACAAATATTTATAGTGATCAGCTGATATAGTTATGGGCTCTGACACAGTAGTATGACAGTATAATAGGTCCACAATTTTACATTATATTTATTATATAACGAGTTGCATAAAAAAATTAGTTCGTTTAATAGTTCACTAAAATTTAATGGAGAAATTATAGCTCACTAAATCATTATTAAGAGGGTGGGGGAACTATTAGCTCACTATTGATTTATTACATATTTAATGATTGTTTATGTGAACCTGGCAATAGTGTATTAAAAAATAATGCTTAAGTGTGGGGTTTTAGATATCTTTAGTGGAACACGATATTATTTCTACTGCCAGACCATCAAACTTAGTGTATAAGATATAATATATTTATATATGTATATAAAGTTTAAGCAGAGTACTATAGTTGTTACGTTTTATCACCATACGTCAATACGGTACCAACAAAGGTGGTAAAGCTGTTTAAAATAAATGTTTTTGATTAGGTTTTACAAAAAAAAAAAAAAAAATTAAAAAATAAAAACACTCATTGTATCAATTCCATTTTTAACTTGATAAGTATAAAGAAATAAGAAGTTTGATTTATATATATATATATATTAGCTGATCCTGTGCACTTCATTGCCCATTAAAAAAATTAAAAATGCCAACTCTATATGAATAATATGTTTTATGTTAAAATATAAAGATCTTTTGGATTTGATGGGAAGTACGTTGTCAATGTTATCGCAAATAAAGTGTGTATTTGCTGTGGTCGAATAGTATTCAATGCATTAGCCAGTGAAATGTCCAAATGTGCATCGTTTTAATGTGCAATATTTTTTTCGCACTAATTATAATTACGACTCATTTTTACTATTATTATTATTATTATTATAAACCAATAGCAACCATTTATAAACAAATATTTCCATTATAAATCTCAAAATCCTTATTTGAGCAGCTCTCGGGGTTGAAACTCTCCCTTTTTAAATTAGCCTGTCTTCTTCTCAGAGGTCTAATTTATATTTGTCCCAAATTTAATCGCAATTGGTTAAACGGTTTGGGAATGCATAAAGGAGTGACAGATATACGTTTATTTTTATATATATAGTACTCAACCTATCCACCTAATATTTTACGAACAAAGTAAAAATGAAATCACAGTTTAGATAAATTGAAATATGTACAACCACAAGAAATATCTGAACAAAATATTTGTATAATTAGCATTTTTAATTTTAAATCTATTGAAACGTATATTATATTGTATTAATAAGTTTATAGCTCAAATCGGTTAATTATAATTTTTGTACTTGAAAAATCGTTTAAAATATAAAAATAATATTATTTTATTACTTACAGGAAACATTTAGAAATAATTATTAAGAATTACAATTTTAAAAAATCGTGTAATTAGCTCTGTTATATAATACAGATTGTGTGAATATTTTGTTATATTATTAGTTGTTGTATCCATGTATGTTTTAATATATTATTTCGGATTTAATGATAAATAATTGAGTATATATTGTATATAGGTACAAAAAAAAAAACGAGATAGCTGAAATCAGCATATATGAATATATAAAATTATTTAGTCACGTTTGCTGGATTATTCACACTCAAAAAAATTGAAGTGTCTGTTTATTTGTCCGGCCTAATCATTGAAATGGTTGGACTTATTTTGACGGAATTTTCACAGACAGGTAGAGGACTTAGCAAAGAGTTATTCAAGCTAATTTTTAACCTCAGAAAGTGCACGTTTCCTGCGTAAAAATGTAAAAACTCTGTTATAATTAGTAGCAACATTTTAAGTGTAACAACTTGGTGACTGAGTTTAAAAGATATATTTTTTTTTTGTGTGATGGATCTTTATATAATCGTTATGTAGTTTTTCTTTTTAATTAATACACAACTTTATGGAGAAAATTTTACGTATAGCTGTATAGATCCAACTCTCTAACCTAACCCTTAGCACTCTCTATCCAGTTTTTACAGTGAATTTCTAAACAAATTCTAATTAACGAATCATTTAAAATGTCGAAAATCAGTATTGTTTATATTTATTGTTAATTTTCACAGGTAGAGTATACATAATCTAAAAACCGCCTAAACTAATTTTCTTATATATAAAGTTATATGGTCCATTTAAACTGAAATATAACTACGAGTGTCATAAATTATAATTGATAATTTTTTCCGGCAAAGTCGGGTTTACAGCTAGTAGAAAATAAAATCCATATTTTTGTATAATAAACAACACGACATTATAAACCTTGTTGTATAAATATATATATAAAAAAAAAAAAAATCTAATTTAAAATTCAAATAAGTTTTGGAGTTAATAATCTTAAAATATTTACAGGTTTTTAAAAACTATAACTAATTAGACTAATATATATATATATATATATATATATATATATATATATATATATATATATAAGTATTATAATTAATAACTAAAACTGTTTAATATATTGTACGTAATAAAATAAAATAACATATATTTTTTTTTTTGTGAAAATCATTTTAATATTAACTTTACTGTTTCTATTAAATTGCAAGGCATAGTGATCATTATTTTTGAAATAAGTAAATATATTTTATAAGTCATAACCATTTGTGAACAACCATAATAATCAAAAACAAATAATTATCGTCAATTAATAAAGTATGTATAAACGAATCAGATAAATATCAAAGTTATGTCCAATTAGTCTATTGATACATTGTTGATAAATGGTTATTTCAATAAAATATTTTACAATATCATAATTGATCAAAATAACGATAGTTATACGTTTAACCCAAGTGAGATTGCCACATCCTGCTGATGAAATTAAAATCCAGCTGAAAGTTTCATATTTATTGGATTGTTTAAAAAAAAAATATAAATAAAATTATAAAAAGATGAAATAGATACTAGAAGTATTTTATTAAATATTCGCACAGTTTATACATTACATTTTCAAAATATTTTAAATTTTTATCATTTATTCAAATTATTTGATTCAATAGATTACAACGTAAGTATAAGGTATATTTGTTATATATAGTGATATATGATATCAATGAATTTTATCATACACCATGTTTAAGAATTCAAAGTATCTCCAATAAAGAAAAATAATATATTATTGTAATATCACTAAATTTAAATAAAGACCAGCGTTTTAATAATTTTGAAACAAATTTATAGACCGCTCGTCATTTATATATATACCTCCATTATGAAAAATTGAATGTCTCACATACATTTCAGTCACATATATTAAAATTGCTTAAGTTAATATTGCATTGGAAATGTAGATTTATTAATAAAATTGCAATATTATTATTTACATCGTTGAACATGTATAAGATTCTAGAGGATGATAATTCATTTTAATAACATATCAACTAAGTACTTCTTTTAAACGCAAATTATTATAGTTTTTAATTTTCTGAAATTCCACATATATTTGTTTTTTGTTTTTATATATAATATTTATTAAATTTATATTAACTTTTCTAAAATTACATGTAAAAGTTAGTTAGTACCTAACTTGTTTGTATAGGTAATATGGAGTCTTGGTAGTGACTATGATATACTATTTGGTTTCATTGTTTTAGTACCTATTGAAATTTTTAATAATTATAAAATATGTAATTAGTAACAATGAAACAGTTCTTTTAAATTTATTTACATTAAACATTATTAATTAATAAAATATATTATTTTTTCTCAGCGTTAGAATTAAAATTATGAATTTTCTATGCAGGTAATTCAATAACTAATTTATAAGTGCCGTTAATGAGTTGGTGAAATTAATGAAAATGGAAGTAACTGTCCTACATTTAAAATAATATAATTTAAAATAAAATAAGTTACTTATTTAATAATAGTTGCCGCTGTTGTAGTATTGTTTTTAATGAAGACATTTTAATAAATGATAATTATTAACAACGTAATAAAAATATCAAGACCAAAAAATTAATAAATCTAAATTCTTAATAGGTGACTCAAAAAAAATTAAAAACCATTCAGAACGTTTATGTACTCAATATTTGTATGATATATGTATTAATAACTTAAAAATACTGTTTTCTTCATTATGGGCATAATGAATATTATAGATTCATTGGAATTTTAGCACGTTTAGACATTTAGACTTAAACACCAATACATATTGGTATTTTAAATAAAAAATTAAATCATTAGTATGAGAGTTATAGAATGTTAAAAAGATACACAATTTTATTTTGAAATACTTATTTAATATTTTGAACTTATATTCTGACACATTTTTACAAGAAGCAATCAATTACATCGTCAATCGCTATATAATATTCTAGTTAAAATCTTTATTGCAGACCAAATTTTAAAGGTTTTAACATAAAAATACAATAGTTAGTTTATGTTTATTTGTATACATACATAAAATAGCAAATATGGTAGGGCACTGCGCAAATATGAGTTTACAATTTTATACCAAACTATTGTACTTCAAATGGTTCAGGATTTTAGGTAAATCAAATTATTGTCGATTTTATTTGAATATGTATGTCAGAAATATTCAATAAATGATTAATTATTGCATTATACATAAATTATATACTGCATAGATTATTGTATTATAGAGTTATATTTTACTAATAACGCAATGTTTTATGCACAGAATAAGATTAATTTATCGTAAAATCACCATAATAATACCTAAAGTTTGTAATTTCGAATGAAAAACAAATACAAATTATATTTGATGAAACTGGTACACCGTATAAAAAATATTATTTTAGATAAACTGTTTTATAGTAAATGCGATAAAATGCAATTATTCATGGAATTAATAATATACTCTCCTTTTTAGTTTTTTTTTAATTAACTATGACGACATTACAGATATTTAAAAACAATTACGTAACACAATAACACGTCACACCCCAATGTTTTAATAAATCAGTTGGTATGATTGTGTATTTTAATATCACAATATTATTTTATCGCAAACAACATAAAATATATTTTAGCTAAATAGTTATTACAACTATAAATTATATTGTTAATCAATTACGAAAAAAATAATTACGTAGGTACTGCATAGAAAACAAGAGGAAAACACTTGACACTTGGTTTCTAAACGCATGGAATGCTTGAGTCTGAACTAAAATATTACCAAAATTGAATGCCACGTGCCTTGTAAAATCAAAATTGAATAATTAAAGTATATTAAAATCGTTTACATAATATCTAAATAATATATAATAACTAAAACGAAAATTATTATTAAAGTGAATTTAATAAATTTAGTGGCTTTACATTTTAATTATTTATTTTATCAATAAATCAATACCTGATCAAATTATAAGTGGTATATTTAAAAAAATTAAAAATACTTCTAAGTGTTTGAGGTAAATTCATAACAACTAATATTGTTTGTTTTGTATAAAATTAACAATATTGGTAACCATTATAACAAATACCATGACAAGCAGACACTAAAATAAAGCATGATTATCACAAATATTAAAATATTTGAATAAAAGTGAATAATTGAATAATCACTAACCTTTGCCTTTTTGTCCCTGTTCAGCGTACGACGACATCTTGTACCGGTGCACTGTAAATAATAAAATAAACATGTAAAATACTACAAATATAATATTATGTATGTAAATAATAATTAATAACGGCACTAATTATACAAAGGAAATAGCTCATTTTAATATACCAACACTATTATAAGATATTTCATACACATCAAATGGATTGGGTTCGAAAAATTCTTTGTTTTAATGATTAAAATGTCAAACATAGTGTTGAAATGAAATTATTTGGTTAATTAATAAAATGCTAATTTTGTTATCTATTTATGATATGTGTTTACTTAAGTTATTAAACAATAAATACATTTTTAAAACAAAAAGTAATGTGTGAGCATATCTTAAATTTAATACACTTATTTACTTATGAGTTTAACAGTTTCATTGCGATGTATATATTTTGTTACGCGGTTAGTTAAGCAAACCGTCTATACATAAATGTGGCCTTTTAATTTATTAAACAATGATTTACCTCTATAAACACTTTAAATAAAAAATGATTGTTGAAATATACCGTGATGTACAATTTATTGAAATAGAAGCGTTTTAGATTCTAAGCAAAACGATGAAAATATGTAAGTGATTTTATAATTAAAAATGCATACAATTTTTAATTTTAACCACTAAGAATTGAATATTGAATACAAGATTCTTTATATATTTTTTTTTTTGGAAATTAAAAACAAGTTTAGAATAAAATAGTAATTCAAATGCATATTTTATGAGTGATTAAATTTCAAATTTTGACGAAAAATAATGATTTATCTTCAAACGAATTTTGTTTATTATTATTGAAAAATAACTCATTGTAGTAACTTGAATTATTTCATTACCTATGTATATCTTCAATTATCGTTTTTACACAAAAACATTTTCAAAATATTTGGAATAATTTTAAATTATTTATAGGCAATTGAAATGTTAGAACTTTTTTTTCTATAAATTTTGATATTGATATTTAAAAGTATGTAATGTACTTTGTTAAAATATCTAGTTAAAGTATTGATAAAATTGGAAATTTAAACAATAATAATGATTTTAGTTATATTATTGTAAATCAAAAATATTCTTGATAGGGACTTGATAATTTTCTCGTTACTACGTATATTAACTAACACAATTGAATTGACATTCAAATTGAGCTATTTATATCGCGAATCATTTACTGTATTTCATAATATAAAATAAATTACTAAAATATTATATATAAAATAAAATATGTAATATCCTCTAAAATGAATACTAATCATTTATACTAGATCATCTCCGCTATATTATAGTTACCTACTCTAGGCCAGGTACACTCGAGGGCCCTAATACATACTATACAGAGTATAGTATACACCAAAGTAACTTCCCCGATTTTTTGAGATTATCACTCTTCAGAAAAAAATGATCAAAATGATATATTGATTTTGTAATTACAACTTATATCAAATCGATAAATTAAGTTAAAACCCGTTTAAATAAAAATAGAATATTAGATTTTGAGCATAGATATAAATTATATTTGTAACAAATTATAGAATTTGCATATTATTATAAATAAAATGATACCGATCATAATTTTAAAATAGTCTCAGCTTAGTATAGTTTTGAAAAACAAAAAATAATAATAATTATAAATTATTTGACTATAAACGTAATTTCACACAATAGAAAACTAATTATTTGTACAACATATCTGTCTACAATAAACTGTGTGCCTATGTACTAGCAAAACATGTACACTTGTTTGAGTAGATGTATACATTTATGACAATTCATCCAATAGCTTATAAATTATACAGTAAGGGATTGCGTGTCAAACGTATTGTAGTAACGCTCTAAAGTGGTTGTGTCTCGTGTTACAAACGGTACAAGTGTGTTTGCGTTAAGAGATTCACAAATACTCCTCACAATCTCCTTATGGTGGAGAACTCACAAAAGCGGCTATTTAAAAGTTGCCAAAGCACGTGAAACGTGACGCGGACAAAAGGGTATACTATGTTATACATGTACATTGTTATACATATTGCATTTATTTTACATATATATGAAATAGGGTAGAAACACATATTAAGTGATACCATGATGCACAGAAAGGTGGATTTTCGTATACGTAAAAGTCGTATTTTATTCTTTTTCGACGAGCTTTTCAAAAAAAAATTTTTTATAAATTGTTTTTTTTTTTTATAAGACACCCAAATATTATTGAAAAGAGTAATTCAATGTAATTTTCACTATTTTTTTTTTTTTTTTTTGAAGATTTGTGGTATTACTATTAAGTTTTTTCTCACAATTTTACAAAAATGATCACTCTAAGGTATAGTCTGAAAATATCCAATTTATAATATATCTCAATATCAGAAATTTTTTGAATAGGTACTTAATCTTGAGTAGGTATTTAATCCAACAAAAAAAAAAAAAACATTCATAAAAATAGAAAGTACATTATTACGAAATCAACGGTATCCACTTTGAATTAAATACAATTTTATATTTGATTATATTCTATATAATGAACAATAATAATTCATATACTTACTAGTAATTAGCGACACAAACCACATTTTTGAATACATAAATAACTTTTCATTAAGTAAATTTTTAAATATTTTTTTGTAACGTTTGTATGATAATGATGAATTGTTTATAATATACCTAAACCATACACAGTACTTCGTGAGTTAATTAAAATATTTAAATAATCAGCAAATCAGATACCTATCATCTTTAAATTTATTGTTACGGTAATTTAAACAATTACACTTAACGTCTCAACATCAATACTTTTTTAAGTTTAAATGTTGCTTTACGTGCGTTTATATGGTTAGTCGTTTTCAGTTATTTTTAATTGTATACAAACATAATAAAATCCAATTTATATAACTCTAATGGATAAGTTTTGAAATATGTTTTAAACAAATGTAATATTATCCAACAATAGTAGCTATTTTAATGTATTTATGCTTCAAATTCAAAAATACTATGTGGTATTATAACTACTATAACGCTGTTTAATTTAAAATACTATCGTTTAGTCATGATATTATTATTATTCAATTTGGAAATATAATTGAATTTGATCTAATATTAAGTATTTTTTTTTTATTTTATTATTTTGTTTTTATGAATTTGAAAATATAATATTAGTCTTTATTTTATTGAGAATAGTTTCTCATGACAATTTTAATTTTTATGATTACATTTTTCACGTTTGATAATAATCTAATTTTTTATTATAATTGGAAATATTTAAAAAAACAAAATACTGAAAACAGTTAATTGATTAGTTAAATATTTACTTTTTTGTGACTTATTATTTTATTTTGTTTTCATTCGAAGTTAATGAAATATTCTTAAAATAGTAATTAACGATTTAGTTAATATTTTTTACAAGGTAATATTATTAAATTGCTAGCGGCAGAAATTTATGGAAAAAATGTTAATTAAATATATGATTTGCGTCTTATAAAATTAGTTCAACGTCTCAACGTATAAAAATCTTTATACTTTGAAAATAAAAATATGTATTGTATTATTATTATTATTTTTAATATATAACCATCTTTGTAAATATGATTTGCATAAAGAAGCAAGTGAGGAAAAGCTTAAACTATATGAACATGCTGACATCTTACTACATGAACGTAATTTATCAGTTATATTATATTGTTTATATTTCGTTTTAATGTTACATTTCCTGGAAAAATAAACTGCGCTAAATTGATACACAATAAATATCGTTTGTTATAAACCATCAAGACGTACATATATATGATATAAGAATAAAAAAATTGAAAAGATATAATTTAACTAATGTTAGCACAAAACAACGATAAGTACATCTGACTAGGCGTATGGAGGAAAATCGTCATTGTATAGTAGTTCTATAATAAATCAACAACGATATTGGTAGCCATGGCAATGCCATATACGATATGTATATTTATTATTAATATTTACTATATATATATAGTTTAGTATAAACGTATAATTATTTATGCTTGTTTTTGCTAAATAAAATGATTTTCTTTGACATATTTTCTACAAAGGGGAATACCAATAGAATTTAGATGGCAAATATTTTTACCATGATAAATGTATATTATTGTGTACAGTAAGAATAATATTATGTAAAACGGTATAAGTTATAACTGAAAACGATATTAATATTTTTATTGAATTTCTCCATGGACCGAAATAATTAAATAAAATGTACCTATATGATGTTTAATTATTTATACTTAAGTACTATGTGTACAATATAATATTATTATTTATGCATATCTCAGTTTTATAAAAATATCTAATTGAACAAATATATTATATTGCATAAAGAAATAAATGTATAGTACACCACGTACATAAACCCATTTGCCAATCTTGAATTCGATCCATAGTGCCAACAAAAAAAGAGTACAAACTGTCGTGTTGTCTTCCATTTATGTTTAGTAAATGTATAATGTATATAATATATTACACACAATCGTACATTAGTTTTCGTTAAAACGATAAAATACACGCAAGTGTTTTATTTTTTTAGATATTTTTTTCAGAGGTCTTCGACTTAATATGACCCCATAAAATAATTTTCAAAAACATATACTCTTTGTATCATTAAAATTATAGTATATTTTATTATTTGATTTAATAACATGCATTTAAATAATAATGATTATATTCCGAGTTAACTACACTAAATATAAGATAATTTCTGTGTGTCATACATTATTTTAAATGAATCAACCTTTTTACATCCAAATAATATTAGCTGATACTAAATTGAAAAATTAAACAGTTTTATTTAATTAATGTCTACATAAAAGTTGTTTAAATTTGTAAATAGTTACAATTTTTGATTAGTTTATTTTCCGCATTTAAACAATTTAAAGATGATTTTGTAGTTTCATTTACAAAATATATAATAGATAATATTCACTAATTAACAGAGAGTAGGTACAATATTGTACAATGATAATAATTCCATGACTTGTGGTTATATTATTTTTACTAACGATTTGCGTCCAATGAACATTTCCCTCCAATCCATATTATATTAATCTTCTCATTAGTTTATTGAAACTCAAAATATTGGCTAAATACAAATAGGCTAATAACAAAATAATATCCAAAGCAATAGAGATGTTTCTTATTCGACGAATAGGTACACATTACATATGAATGTATATTACTAACATTTGGACAGAAATTACGAAAAATTATACTTATTTAGTATGTACTCTATGTACGTGAGACGTGTTATTATTATTTTGTTTTATAAAAGCTTTTGTTGTTTTGAACCCGTATATATAAATATATAATGCATCAACATCTAATAACATTACGATAATAATGTTTTCGACAAACAAATATAAATGTAATTCACATTCGTTTCTTAAATTATATATTAGATGCTATCGTCGCTGTGCTTAACGGCTGTGAAAACATTCCAAGGACTATAGAAATCAAATACCAGAAAATATTCAAAACGGAATACGGAAAATCGTATTATGTACGAACAATGCGCGTATGTAAGTATATATTATGGTAAATATAGTAAATATACCTATATACCTATCACATAGTATAATGTATTTTCTAAGTACAAGTCATGTATATTATATAAACGCTCTCACATACACACACATATACATGAACATATAATAGGTACATATTTGAATAAGTTTTAATAGTTCTATATTTTTAATATTAAATACTAGATGTTAATTATTTTAACCAGTGATGATTCGCAAAGTGCCTAAAATGTAAATACTGCAGTTAACGTGGAGGATTATTTTTATAAAAGTTATATATATATTTTTTAAAGTTAATATAATTTAGATAATTTGTCGATATTTATTTATATAAGCACTTTTCTTGGCGTTATGACAAATCAAACAGTTTATTTGAATACAATTATAAGATGTTATGACAAATTATAATATATATTATGTTCCTTTATATAGTTTATAAGTTTTTTTTACCTAAATAATATTTTAATATAGATTAAGGCATTATTTGAATTATAAAAATGTCATAAAGAAATGAAAATAATTGTTTGTTATTTTATAACTCAAACGGTGGTAGTCAAATGATTATAAAAGATATGATGCTGATTATTTCACATATAATATTTTTGATAATTAAAAATATAATTTATGATAATAAAATAATTTTATTAAATTTTTATTGGGCATATAATGTTTTTATTTTTTATTAAATTATTAAATCTTAAGTTTTGTTTTTTTCCAATTCGTCTAGTACTTCATTAACAGTTATATTTATAACTCCACGGTGGATTGCCATTCTAGACTAATATAATTGCATAATTTATAAAAAATTAAATTAACAGTTCAAACATACTTTTTATTTAACAATAAAATAAATAAGCAAAACCTAAAACGTTATAGTTTAAAATATAAATGTCTTATATTTGAACTGTTAATTTAATACTTCTTTCTATTATAGAAATATATAATATTAAAATAAGTACGCTGTATTTATTTCCACACAACATTCGGTGAAGACAAATAAGGAAATAACAATTAAAAGACCCAGGTGCACAATATGGGTGAGAATGGAAGATGTTATTATAGAACATTCTTGATCACCGAACAATATATTTTCAATATATTTTGTTTGTACAACTAATAATACTAATAGCCTAGGTAATAATATATAAATATTCTGTAGAAATTCAATATACCTATTAATTACTTATTGGTTAATTATTTTTTTTTTAAATATTTTATTATGTCATATTTCTAAATTATCATAAATATTAAAGAAAAGATCATAGGGGAAATTCATTCCCATAATCTCATGGTTTGACCACCACTGAACTTCAAGTAGATACATTGAGAAGTAGTGCAAAATGTTGAATAAACATCTTCAAATACAAATAAAGTATGCATCTATATAAAATATATCTAAGATCTAAAACAATTACATTTTCTTTATTTGCTAAACACTTATACGAGTTTAAACTTTTGACTTTAAAATTTCAATCTATAAATTTAATTCAACTTTCTCTAAGATATTAGTTTCTGAAAATATATTTTGACATAATAAAAATAGAAAATGTTTAAAAACTAAAATAATTGAAATTAAAAAAAAAAAAAAAAACAATGTATTTTATATAAACGTCAACAATAATAAAAAAAGTCAGGTATTATAAACGTCAACAATTTCAGGAAAAAAAATATTTATTACATTTTAATATTAACATTATTATAGTATAATATATATATTTATATTATATTTATATTTATATATATATTTTACACTATACTATTGATACCATTTTTAAAATCAAATTTAGTTAGGCATAATTTATAACACATGTTATAAAAAACACAACAAATATTTATTGTAGATTAGATAAGTTCTTTAAAAAAAAAATCCCTGTATACAAAGAAACTAATCCAGGATTAAAAAAAACATAGTTCATAATTAAAATTCTCAGCATAATAAATGCCCGATAATCCATTCAATTACAGATAATCTCTATATAATACTATATACAATCAAATATAAAACATATTTGTTTTTTGTTCTCGGTATCAAAATGAATTTTATTTTTAAATATATAAAGAAAAAGCTTCAAACACATAGGAATTCAATCAAACATCTGATGTTGGATAATATATTATTCGTTCTTATTTTATTTTTTTCTTGTTCCTATATATCAAATTCATTTAAAATTCTAAATCTCTAGAAGACTATAAGCCGCAATAGATTCCGGTCACAATCTTTGCTGTAGGCTAAAGCTTGTAAGATTGTGAATAAAACTTTAAAGGGACAAGTAATATCGTGTTCATGGTTTTCACTAAACCTTAAAAATACCGTAATATTAAAAAATAAAAAAAAAAATCTAAATAAAATTAAAATAGATTTTTTGTTTGTTATGAAACGAGTAATTATATAAACGCATTACTTAAAATAATATGCTTAGTAAATGCAATTAAAAACAATAAACCTATATTTATAGTATTGAATGCAAGTTTTAAAATTATATCAACGAGTTTTATTATTAAATTATAAAAATCTAAGGAAAACAAATTTATCTGGTACATGATGATTATAATTCTATTAAATATTATTATATTTTTATTAGAAAAATAATAAGAGTGAATTAATTTTAACAAGTATTTCCTAAATACGGATAGGATTTATTTAGAGTTTACATGTTTTTTCAGCAGTATTCTTTTAAAAATGTTGTTAGTTATATCCACAAATTGGCTTATACTTTTTAATGCACGGGATCTTTCTTTTTTTTTTTAAATAGTTTTGAATAATTCAAATTATTGGAAATTTGTCTTATGGTACTCATATTTTAACGAAAGTACTAGTATCTAACGTATCTAAAGTACTGTGGTCATGTTGATGCCACGTGAATCAGAGTAAACATGCACATACATTCAAAAAGATCTCTTATCAGAGCCAACACAAGGATGACAAAACCTAGTTAAACCCGGTGAATATGAGGACAAATTTTACAATGGAAATCGACACAGACATTTGATAATAGCTCAAACAAACGGAGTGCTTTTAACTTGTCAAACATAGATTAGTACGTCAACCAACACATGAGTTGGGGACAGTTTATTATGTACAAATATAGGTAAACCCTACCCAGATAATCACTTTTACGAGTTCGAATCAAACTCTTCTACTGAATTCATCTTTAGATTCCAGAAAAAAGAACGAAGCCATGGAAATAATGATAGCTGATATAGACTATTAACGACATCAATGACGACGACCTCCAGGTGTGAACAACGTGGATTTTGCGCCGAGCCACCAGTAGTTGCATTTGACAATCTGGTGAACCCACCTGATGTTAGGTTTACACCATTAGCAGCCAACGACGCACCAAGCCATCGTGCAATAATGATCTTATTACAGAAAATTGTATGCCAGATCATTTTGATCAATAATTCAGATTGCTCCAACGCTTTCAAATCGTCCCTGAACGAACGTACTCCATCGCCGACACTTATTCAATTAAACATAAGAAGATCAACGGCCCTGTCCAAATGGGCGTATTCGAGCTGAGTCCCAGATAACAATTATAATAAAGATAGTTTATCTATGTATACTAATCGGGTACGACAATAAAAACGATAGTATACTAGTTAGACCCGACTATAAAAACTGTAACTTATAAGTATTGATATATGATATTGTTAAAGCCAACAAAATGTATCTGTATATAAAAATATATTATTAGTTTTCACTCAATAGAAATAGGTGTTCCAGATGTTAAAAGTAATAGACACTAAGCTTGTATCAGTACCTAGGTACTTAATTTCTATTCGAAATAGAAAAGTATAATGTAATGTTCAGTGAAAAAGAAAACGCGTGTATGCCACTGATGGTTTAAAATTTTCATTTTACAAGTTTGTATTAGTAAAAGTTGAATGATGGCGCTGTGTACAAAAATCTTGAAAATTTTTTTTTAAATGTAAAAATAATACCTTGATTGATCAGTTTTTACTACATAATTACGTACGTAACGAGAAAAGTAAACTACAAAGACAAGCGATTAGTAATAATTTATATGCCATATAAAATATTACGTCGTGAATTAAAAAATAATGCTCAAAATTTAACTCATAATGATTGTATTCTAAGATAAAATATACAGAAAATAGTCTTAATGATAAAAAAGCTATACAGCCAAACATTCCAAAAAATACTGACTATGTTCATAATGTACTAAATGATTTAAAACAAACAACACATCAAAACAAAATTGTTTTAATAGTTAATGATATTATAATTTTCTCTATAATCAAAAACTTAAAAATATTATTTATATTATTTATGCAGATCCATAAATATTACAAATTAACGTTCTTTTAATTTTTTAGTTACTCGAAGATAAATATACTCAAACATATACACAAACTTTTCAGTTATTAGTCAGTTATTTTAATTTAAATTTAATTTTTAAGCCAGAATTCATGTATACAGATTTTGAGAGCACAATTCATTTAGCAGCTGTTTCAACATGGCCAGAAATTATTATTAAAAGTTGTAAATTTCATATTGCATAAAGCTGGTGGAGAAAAATAGAAGCTTTAAGACTTACAAAAAAATAAGTCTTAACTATAATTTATAACTATTTTTTTGTAGTTATAAGTATAAACAAAATTCTAAACTATGTAAATACTAGAAATATTTTTTTGGATTGCTGTTTTAAAGGTCAGAATAAATTAAGAGTTTTTTATAAAATATCTAATGTTTACTTAACCAAATGATCAACGAATATGAGAATTTACTGATTATATTTCAAATAATTATGTTAACTCAGAAGCAGCTTTCTCCAATAGTATTTGATATTATAAATAATAATAAAAATAATTAAAAGAGAAAAAGATGATACTTTGTTATTTACAAATAAAAATAGGTATTTTAGGATAATCATCATGTTAAATTATATTTGGCATGGCATAAGTAATAATAGTATTAATTTAGAATTGAGATTTGTTTACATTTTTGGGTCTTATTTTAATATGTTAATATATATCAATAACAAAAATAATGTCAATATATTATGTGAAACGAATATTACAAAATTATAATAATGATGATAAGATGCCAAACACATTTGTATGTAATTTTAATTTGGAATTGGAGAGATTGGAAAGGAAAACATTTTGGATACATATGAACGGATCATATCTCTGGTGGCCAACTACAGTGTATAATATATATAATAATAAATTAAAATTAATTAAATTATATAAATAATAATAAATTCTTTTTTTACTTTATAAAAATAAAGTAAGTACTGTTTTGAAGCCTGTGCTTCATATTTATGTTATTTTTTAATTAATGGTAATAATAATACGAGTATCAGCAAACAGACACGGTACGGGTTCTTTGTTTTATTTATTTATTTTTTTTATAAGAAAGAGAGGAATAAAATATAAAGATATTTTATGTCTGTAAGCATACGTTGGTAAAGAGAAAGAGGGGAAGCTGTGGCTAATTGTTTGATACGTGAATTAATGATGAATTACATAATTCATAAAAATAAAATGACTATTTTGCAACAAACAGATGAAACACTAATTACGGATGGATTAGATGTGGTGGAAAAGTTCAGAGAGATGTTCGAGGAACTTCTAAATAAGCCAGTGTCAGAAGAATTAAAGAATCATCGGGTAGTATCAGCCGAGCAACAGCTGAAATTGACCAACAAAATAGGAAATACAAATGGCTATTAAGATGATTAAAAATGAAAAGACCCTAGAAAAAAATAACTTAACCACGAAGTTCATTAAACATGAGGGAAACACAATTACCATACAAATGGAACAATTTGTAGTGACTATGGAATGTTTAAGAATTTTCGTGATGGATAGATAACATAAAATATGTATATGCGTTATGGTTCTCGAACATTCTATAAAAGGATTCTAGAACACTCCATGAAAAATATATGGCGGCACGAAAACACTGCAACAACTAGTAAGACCAAAGTGCACGTAGTGTGACAGACGTATGTGTAAATATATCTGTAAAAAATAAACATTTTGTCATTTTTCAATCATTAGTGTTTTATTAAATCTTGTTAATACTCTAAACACTAAAAGTTAATAAATACGATTTGGAAAGAAGGAAAAGTACCTTAAGCTTGGACCCTGTCAGTTATATGCCATATTCACAAGAAAGGGGATATCATTGACTGTAGAAACTATAGAGGGATTTCACTATTCCATTCGTCATACAAGTTACTGTCAAACATACTTCTCACTAGACTAAGGCCATATGGTAAGGAAATAATAGGTGAGTATCAAGTAGGTTTTAGAGCAGGAAGGTCAACAGTGGACCCGATTCACACCCTCAAAAAATAATGGAAAAGAGCTACGAATGTAAACATGATATTTTCATTTTATTGATCGACTATAAGCAAGTGTATGATTCCATAGAAAGAGGGGAGTTATGGATAAAATTGGAATACCTAGGAGTTTCTATCAAGTTAATTAGACTGATAATATCATGTTTGCAGAACTCAAAATACAAAATTAAGGCCAACGATTATATATTTAAGGAATTCGAAGTTAGAATCAGGTTTGATATAGGGAGATGCATTGTTTATCATGCTTTTTAATATTGCATTGGAATCAGTGGTTAGAGAACTGTATGGCACTAACTTAGGAATTAGACTACTAAATAAAACTATTAACTTATTAGCAAATGCGGACGATAAAGTGTAATACAGAGTACGAAATTAAGAGTTTAGCAGAATTACTTATAGAAAGGAGCAAATCCGTGGAACTCATAGTAAATGGAGGAAAGACAAAATATATATTATCGCGCAAAAACTACAACCAATAAAGCCTAGCGGTGAACGGAATGTTTTTCAAAAGAGTTAATACATTCAAATACCTCGGAGTAGAATTAAGAGCAGATGTAGATAACCACAGAAAAATTCAATGAAAAATTTATTCAACTAACAGATGTCTCTTCGCACTAAAACTTGTTTTCAATTCTAAGTTTGTCTCATTTAAAACAACAACTATATTGTACATTATATGTTCAATTGTTTTATATGCAAGTGAAATATGAACTACTACAAAAACAGATGAGTAAGAAGTAGCTATTTTCGAGAAGAAGGTGCTAAGAAAGATATTTGGCTCAAAAAAGATCGCTCGATGCGCCTGTGGGAACGACGCACCATTTTAGAAATTGCGAAATTATTCAGTGAAGCAGACATAGTAGCAACGCCGAATAGCAAGTGTATTAGTTGGACACATATGGATAGCACAAGACCAGTAACTCGAGTGGTAATAAAGTGGATTCTCAATGAAAAGATGTCATTAGGGAATACCAAAACAAAGATGGGTAGACAGAGTTAAGAGTGATCTGTAAATACTAGAAGTAATAAATGGCGAAAAGCTATCTAATGACAGACAAGCATGGAGAGATGTGGTGGTTGCGGCGAAGGACATAAATAGATTATACTAAACCAAAATAAAAAATAAATATAAATAATTGTGCTTTGCATGTAGGTACAAAAAATGGGAATATGAGAGGTAAAATACGTTACAACGATGATGGTAATTTCTTGAAGATGATGGAAAATAAATCCTTTTGGTATGATCCCCTTCACCTCGTATTTTGGGCCTATCAACATTTTAAGGGGACTCCAAATTCCATGACATTACAAGATATAAACGATAAGCTGATACCAAAAACCTTAATCATTAAGTATTATTTTAGGAGGTGGTGCCACTTAGACGTGAGTACTGTTTTACTCGTTATTTTACGCTTTCTAATTAAATTTCATAAAAACAATAATTTTGACTTTGACAAAAAAAATGTCAAAATGTATTAAAAGTGTATTGAAAATTCAAAGAATTTATTTACAAGTAAGACTACCTAACAAAAATGATTTAGCTTACAATTATCTTTATTCAATTTATTTTAAAATAATAAAAAGTTCTCTATAATTTAATGATAGTTTGTAAATAATCGGTGAATTTATTGTACGTTTTATTTTATTTTTTTTTTTTTTGCATATTTTATTGTAACTTTATTTCATATTTTAACAAAATCAAATTCATATTTTACTATTTTATTTTGCACGTAAATATTTACTTTGTTTATAAATAATCAAAAAATTAGGTAACATCAGTTTCTATAATATATAATTATAAAGTATGATTAATTAATAAAAGTAATTTCATAAAGTAGATAGGTACCTGATTTATTACTATGGACCTGCAAGTAACTACTAATATCTACACCCGAGGACGATTAAATTTTCACCGAAACCAACCATCATTGAAAAGAAGTTGTATTAATATCAGAAATTGTTCATTTCAGTCTGTCAATATGTATAATAATATGTGTCTTTTCGTTTATTTTACAACTGATATGCGCAAGACATTTTTCGGATCGACTAGCGGCGAATAGTGGTTTCCCGTGTTTGTAATATTTTTCTTAAACGGCCGTTGTACCACAAAAGTGAATTCAAAAGGTCGTTTACAGATAAATGTCTGAGGACTTAATAGAATCTGAAAAGTGTAATACAACCACAGCGCGTGCAACGTATACAAGTGGCTAGTCCGTTCGCAGCTTATTCACACATGTCGCCAAATTAGATTACATCACATGAACCCAGAAAAACGGGACGCCGAACCACCGTTGTGACCACAGTCGGGTTCTGATATTTTACACGGTATATTATTGTGTCTCGTTTCGAGGTCGTAAATATAATTATCACTAATATATTATTGAAACTATACTGCACACGCACGGTGAATAGTTTTTCAATTGGAAAAATAGAATAAGATTAATTTTAACTGTAGTTGCGAGTTCATTCAAATATCAATAAACCCATCATAGGTACACAATATACATATATCTATATGATTTAATAATATAGTAAAGTTGGCATTTTGTCCAGCATCGTTTTACGCCAAAAAACACATTTCATTCGGGTAAATATATTTATATTGTAATCTATTCGTATAGTACTAACTCGATTCCTGTTAAATTATTGCATAGAGTATTATTTTCCCGTACGTTTCGATTGGCTGATCATATATTATATTTATGTATATTTTTTTATTTATTATGATTGTATACCTACATTAAACAGTATTACATTATTTGAATTATAAATAAATCATTTTATAATTCTAAATAATATTTATTTAATTTTTATACTCTGAGTAAATATCCAAAATTGTATTCATAATATTATATGTATATTTTAACACTTTTCAAATAAATATATCAAGCTTAAATTATCTAACTAAAAACCACATTTAAAGATACATTTTAAAACATAACAATTAAAATGACAATCGTGCATTAAAATTACATATATAACTCAAATTTGATAGGTTTTATATACATATTTTATAAGCCATAATTGATATTCACTTTAAAATTAAATTATGGATTTATTATTATTTTTAATTTATACACTTCTATGATATTTTGTTAAAAAAAAAAAAAAGTTGTCTTGATAAACTTCGATTAAGTATGAGTAAGAAAAAAAAGTCTGATCATTTACACCTAAATTAATCCTAAATCATATTATTAACATTCTTAAAAAACGTTTAAATATCTTAAATTCAAAAACCTATTTAACTCGAATTGGCTTGCTTGAAAAAACACTCGAGATTAACCATTAGCCGAATACAATATTGATTACCATTTGCAATATTAATCAGACTTGAAAAATAAACATGACAAACAATGTTGGTTGAACGCCTATGTTTCATTCATGGAAATGAAGAATTTATTTTTTGTCAATTACTTAAAATTGAATTTATATGCACCTGTCATAATTGGTTCTTTTAATCAAATTTTATGAAAATCGTTTAAACATTGGGTAATGTTTCATATTGAAAATAAACATAGTTTCTATTGAAATCCTTTATTTCGTATATTTTGTTCCTTAATTTGTTCCTCCTATTTGGAAATAGGAAATATAATAAATAATTATTCCCGCACTCTTATCAAGTTAATATTAGTTTATTTTTATGGCTAATAGTTGATTGTATTTGCTTATTATATATGCGTGCACTTATAAATTGTACTTGTTTGTTCTTACGGGTTTTAATAACAAACACTATGCCGCTAAAGAACATGATTTTTGTTTTATAATTTTTTCCTAAGTTTATCGACAGTAATTTTTCCAAACACTAGGACAATCACAATTTGTATCCCTGAAGTATACAGAGCTTGCATTTTCAAATTTAATGATAATTTTAAAAAATATATAAGTGTTTTAAAATAATTTTGGAACTTTGAATAGTTATTTATTTTCCATCAAAATCTAAAATTCAAATTTCTTTTATGACTATAAACTTTTATCTAGATGAAGACCTAGGTATTTGACATGTATCATGGGGATTATTTTGTCATTGAGAAAAACAGGGGGAATATTTTTTGGGCTGAAGATAAAGGTGATATAAGTGGATTTACTTTCAATCATTTTGATTTTCCATAAGTTAAACCAGTTTTGTAATTTAGTTAGATGGTCTTGAAAATTATTTATGGCAGATTCTAAGTGATGGTTCTTTGTTATTAATTCCAATTAAAATTAGTTCATATTGGAAGTAGTGTCAATGGACCCTCCCTTCCTTCAAGCCGTCCAGCCTGGTTAAAAAAAAAAATAAAAATGTCATTACATTTACTTATTATATTCGTGTTATACAGATTGTAAATATTTTCTATTTTAATGAAAGAAAAAAAAACTACAAACTATTTTCTTTTGCAGTAATATAGGTATTTATTTAAATTTACGCTTACACTTACACTCGACAACGGGTTTTTTATAGTACTAATTTTTTTGTGGTGAACGTGCGTAACGCTATTCACGTTACGCTATTCTGTGTATGTGCGTAGACCCCACCAGCACACTAATTTGTGCACAGTTAATAGAGTAAATATCAAGATTTCTTATGGCATTTATTAGTAAATCTGGATTTTTTTTAATTATTTTGAACTTTTGGGGCATTTTTAGAGTATTACATTCCCAACCTTAATTATAATATACTAAAAGGTCTATGGTTGGAATATAGTAAAACAATATTATGTGGAATGAAAAATGTGTGTGAATTTATGCTACTTGTGATGGCATCACTGTAACACAGTGTGCCGTTACCGCACCACCCAACCACGCCGGCCTGGAATGCTCCGTCTATTACTTTAAAGTCTATGGTTTAAATCAAAGATAAAAATAAGTTTATTATCAACAATATACCTAACGTAAACAAAGTTTAAATCCTAAGAAAGAACTAAACCTCAATAAAAATACCAACGGGATTTTTTTTCTTCGTATTATCCGCTATAAATAAAGGGGTTATCCCCGTATTTAAAACAAAATGCAGTTAAATATGTTTGTTTTAAAAGAAATACAATGAACATTTTTTAAAGTTATTTAAAATATTTAAAAAATCTATATTCTTAAAATATAAGAGTAATTTATTACCTCAACCAAAATATCCATGTAATCTATAGTTGTGTCTTATTTTATTTAAAGTATTTTTTAAGTATACTGATCACCAAATAAATTAAAAGAATATAACAACATTTTATAACAATATTTCGAGTCAATTCAAAATAATTTTTCATTTTTTCTATTGATACTTAATTTACTAGTTATATATACGTAATTTACATATTTATTTATTCCTATTTCAACCCATATTTAATTTCCCTCACCAGACAAACATCCATATAATTTTAATTTGATAATTAGTTATTAGCATTCTCTTCCTGTCAATCATTCCTTGAGTTAACTGCATTCCCAGGAGTTAGGACAAGTTATATTATTCACATTCCTGAAAAGTTGAACTTCTTTGAAATTATAATAGTTTTACAGGATAACAGAAGTGTCTGTCAACTATTCAAATAGTTATAAACCTTCTACAAGTTTTAAAAAGTTTGTAATATTAATGCTGTCATACTTCACCACAACTGTTTTTGAAACAACAAATTCTACTTATTACAATATATTCTTAAAAATTAAATCAAAGTTTACTGTGAAAAAGTATAAGGTAACCATATATTTTGAAAACTAAAAATAATAATATTAAATAACATTATTTTATGGATGATTCAATACGATTTTCTAATTTTATTTAAATAATTATCATATACATTTTTTCACAAAATAAAAATATAAAAAAAGGTTGGCAAGTAAGTACCTTTCTAAAAATAACTAATATCGTTATTTATCTTTAAATATCTAATTTAGTCCAAATTTTAACTTAAAATGTTTATAAAAAACAACCATGTTAATATATATATTTTTCATATTTTTTAGTTATACTATTAACTCTTTGAGGCATGAGATTTTAATAAATGAAAAAACCCGTCTTGCACACAAACTTAGTTTTTTATTTTTTTCAAACTTTTTTTACAACATAATACTATTTGTTGCTTATAAATAAATGTTCAAAAATTAAAAATTAAAAAAAATTATTTTTTAGTTATAAAAAATAGGTGGGCTAAAAAAATGTCCCGCTGTGCAGCATCAGCAATATTTTTTGTTTATTCCTTTTGCACTAAAATAATTCAAAAAATGTATCAACATTTTTAATATTTTATTTTAAAAAACAAATATTTTAAAAACTTACATTTTAACATGAGTGGTAATTATTGAAACAATTTCTTGACTTAGAGATGCAAAGTGGTACATCGCATATGGTGCATTTCCAATCTGTGCGAACTTCTTTTTCTTTAGTGCTGCAGTGAGCGCATCTTCTTCTTGTCGTCCGTTCTGGCTGATGTGCTGATTGATCCTTGCGAACGGATTGCGATACAGATGCTCTTTTTATAGAAATAGACGATGGTGATCCGAAACTTTTCTGTCGGCGTTTTTGAACAAATGTTCTTGCAACGAGGCTTTTTGAGATCTCACGTCGAAAATTTTTTAATGTAATTTTTTCTCCTATTATTTTTGTATATATAATATGAGAATTCACAATAGCTGCGTCAAAAAAAAAAGAAAAATATGCGATGCCACCACTTATGACTTTTTCTATCTATGTGATACATTTTTTTATACTGATCAAATTTATCGACGCAGTTCATATTCATATTATATTCCTTGAGTACGGCTCCATCTTTAGATTTTCTTTTGACCTCAACGACATCAGTAGGATTATGAAAGTTGGACAACAAAGTAACTCCTTGTTTGTCTTTCCATTTGACAATTGAAATGTGATACTGGTAACTCATGTTCCAGTCAATGTCACCCATAACCATTTTTTTATCTGACTCTAATTTTGGCAAGTATTTTCTAGTACTATTAACAGTTCCTCAGTAAAAAATACCCTTTGATTTCAGATATGCCAAAAGTGGTACACTTGTGAAAAAATTATCAATGTATAAATTATGATTTTTATGCTGTAATGGTTTTGTTAGATCTTTGACGACTCGTCCTCCAAGATTTGTTTCGACAGAGTCACCTCTTTTACCAGTGTATAAATCGAAATTCCAAAGATACCCATGTTTATCAGCTAACGACCATACCTTATAGCCTCTTTTAATTGGTTTTTTAGGCATGTATTGCTTTAGAGTTGATCGCCCTTTGAACTTAATCATAAATTCGTCAACTGCATTAATTTTATGTGGGAGGTAATATTTTTGAAAATTGTTTTTAATTTCTTTTAAAAAAGGTTGAACTTTGTACAATTTATCGTAATCTGTTTCACTCCTTTTTGCCATAACCGAGTTGTCATTTAAGTGTAAAGATGAGAGTAGCCAACCAAAACGATTTACAGTCATAAAAGAACTTATATAATCATCATGTAAATCCAAACATGTAGACCAGTAATCTCTATAGCTTGGATTACGTTTGTTACGGATTCTTTCTCAAGGAAAGACAACGTATAAAATGAAACGAGTAAGGAACACGTAATCGCGAAGTAATAATTAATAAATTAAACAAACACTTTCTTACTCTGAAATTAATAAGCTTTTATTATCCAAATTGAATACATACGTAATACAC